>CACRXP010000502.1:126216-141093 GCA_902702965.1 Spirometra erinaceieuropaei
GGATTTAGCCCAAAATATAGTCTTGAGCATTTAAGTCGCCAGAAACAGTCACTTATATTTATTTATCTGGAGAGGACTCTCAGGCATCCTTCCACCATTTATTAATGTATTAGGCATTTAAACATGGCAGTATTTTTTCCGAATTGCCGCTTCTAGTAAAAGACGCCGTACCAAAACTGACTATCTGTATGCTATCTTACTCATCAATATCTTAATCTCCGATAACTAATGGAATGACAAGACTCTTACTAACTGGAATTGTCAGTTGGGGTTTGTCCGTTCCAAGACGCGAATTAAATATAAATATCCTTAATGACTATGTTCCTAGGTAGCGTCAGGCAATGACGATCTCCTAACGTTGCTCAAACTTAGTAACATTAGCCTACGTCTGTGTGGACTAGGGGACCGGCCACCCTCATTAGCAAGTAATAATCTGCTTGAAAACCGTCGGCGCGCATTCACGGCTCTGACTCTTGCGTTTTGCATAACTGCCTTGGTAATAAAAAGCACTTCAAAGCTTCATGCCGTTATTGCCACCAACAGATCATTTCAAGCTGCATCAAAGGGTGACTGGACAATCGCCCCCAACACCATCCATAAAGAACAACATTTAGTGCAGTTTGAACTTATGACAAGAGGAAGCCGAAGGAGACAGGGACGACTGCAAAAACGTGACTTTTGCTCTGTTACACAGGGGACGCAATCTCCTACCGATCACACACAGGTTATTTGCAAGCAATACGTGTCCGATTAGACCAAATCATTACTTTCTTCAGTAATGATCTTACGAATGCTTACGATAGCCCTAAACAAACATATTACGTAGACACTAGTGTTCTTACTTCACACACTTTGGCACCTTAAGACTGCCTGTGGCGTCATAATACATTTGTTAACTGTTCGCATTTGTGAATTACACAGTCAGAAAGAAGATTCCACTGATTGCTTCATGTTAGGGATGGCCTCCTATTAGATTTGAGAACATTTTGACGATTTTTTTCGTCTGTTTAGAGAGGGGATGGGGATAGTTTGCTTAGCTTGTTTCATTTCATAATTGATTAGAAACACTGGACTTTATAGTATATCGGGAATGACGAAGCAAGTTGGTTAGTCGGGGTCTTTAAAGAAATATAATATTCGATTTCCCGCGTAAGACCGTCCAAAGCATACAGTGAGCGAGAACGCTTATATCAAGCACAACAAAAATTTGCATTAAAATAAACACAGAGTGGCACCTCGACCGTCGGAATTCACGGCATGCACGGTACACCCAACCGCGTGAGCGAGGCGTCGACGACTTGTGCATAAAGTTGTTGATAGTATGGCAGAACTGAGCAGTTTCTACAACACCAGGTCCATCCTCACCCATCTGGCTCATGTAACAGGACAATATTAAGACAAATAGGGGTTGGCTCAGACAATGTGGCTGACAAATTCACGGAGTCCGTCTGCGAGTGCCACACATGATCCGGCCAGGTAAATTGCACCAAACTTTTACTGAGAACGGCTGCAATCCTATGAGCGTGAGAATGCCGCGAAAGATCCATTAACATGAAACCACTAGGTTAGCCTACATGACAGTTTTACCTCCATGATCGACGATATCCACCGTGTGCTCCATGGCAGGGTAACAGTAGGGAGGACGAGTTGGGCTTGAATTACCCTGTACTGATAGGTACTTTGCGAAGCTTCTGCCGCAGCATCTACCAACAGTATCTCCTAAGGTTCGTTTTTGTTTTAGAAATAATCATCTGGCGTTTGTATCGGTGGAGTTATGTCCACACATGTTGCCGCATGGCGGTTTTCGATTGCCTCACACTTCTAGGACTCAGGTTCGAACAATGCAATCAAATTTCTGGTTGAGCATCTGTTGTGCTGAACTTTGCTTTTGAGAATATAACTGTTAGTTGTTTCGTCGTGAGGTGATGGTGGGGGAAACTGTGTACCTGGGCCCATCAGATGAGGGCTACTTTGGCGAAAATATTTCTCCAAATTTTCCAGACCGCTGCTTATTACATAACTTGCGGCGACGCCGCGCCGTTCTGAGGGTAGCCACACTGAGTATTCGCAACTCCGCGCTGTAAACACCGACTAGCAAGTTGATAAAGAGCATTAAATCATTTAACGGTGTTTGTAAATGCAAACGTGAAGGCTGCCCGTTAACCCACATTTCCATGTCAAACTCGATTCCTGAAAGTGTACAGTTTATATTATTACGAAGAAGATCTAGCTCGCTTTTCCAGACGATGGCACACATGACATCTTCTTAATGCATCCGTAAATATAGGACAACTGTAAGAAGAGACCTAGCCCCTAATTCCTGCACTATGGTTTCTGCCGGAAATGGGGCAGAGGTGAAGCCATTAGGGCGCAGGTTGCATACGTCTCTGATTTTCGACTGACAAGCCCAATTTGACCAGTCAAAAAAGGGATTTGGAGAAGGCCCACAGTCTCAAGCATTATATATGTGTCCTTATTTAGATCATATGGGCAAGTGAAAAAGCCTTAAGTTTGGAACGGATGAGAACAATCACACTGGAGACTGAATGCTATGAAAAGCTACGTAACGCCACAATGAGATTTTGGCAGCCTCAAATTCTTCTTTTTTAAATAGACGACGATCTGTGGGCTAGCCCTGATGTTCCCTTAAAGGAATTAATTTGATATTTAAAAATCTGTAGAGACAATTATAAGGAGCCGTTTTGTCAATGGGAAACAGACAAGTCGTCGAATGTTTTAGGTTATTTAGCAAAACAAGAGTATTGCTGGAAATATGCACCTGGGGCTTTCAACTACGAGCTAGGTGGTTAGTAACGCAGTTCTGCAGCAGCTTGAGCGACTTATCTACACCTCGGGCGTTCTTCATTTTTGTAGCTGATCTGCGGGGGACACAACTCATTCCTTATAATCAAGAGAGCTCGGCTTTCAGGTTCTCAAGGTATTGATGACATCAGTTATTCTTCACTTCCAATTTACCAAGGAAGGAGAAAACAAAAGCCGACTGTGCTTATTCCCTGTATAAACAAAAACGATAAACGAGAGCATTAGGACGATGAAAACTTAATACATTCTTCCATTAAAAAGTAATCGCCCAACTACCACAAGCGCAGATACGTTAGCAAACTCTGCCGGTGGGTTCACACATGCCGAAAGATAGCAAATAGAAGGGTAGGGAAGCGACATACTAACGTTAACTAAACGAAGCCAGCTGTTGTTTAAGTTGTTTCTTGCGTAAATGACTCAAACAGCCGCACTTTGAGCAAACGAAAGGCAAAAAGCTGGAATTCTGACTCGCAAGTTCCTAGCTATAGGAGGTCTTGGTTGCGACGGCATTTATTCTGCGAGCCCTTTTGATTTAATGCGACCGTTAAACCGGAATTTTTCGCCAAATATTTAGTGGTGAGGCCTAAATACCTGTCATCGGGAGCGGGACAATCAGCAATTGTCCACAACGTCCCATTTAAAACCTGCAATAAAGTGAGTGTTGGTAAGACGAGCAAACACATCTCAAGAGGAATGCGAGGGCACCAGGCTGTAGTCAACTACAAAAGACAGTTACACATACGACGCGAGGTTTATCGATAGAATTAGCAAAGAGACGATCAGATGGTGCTCAAAGGCTGATCCTCGGTTGATGAAGTAACTAGAATTCAAGCAATCGGTATGAAAAACCTGCTACTTATTCAGTTTAAGGCTTTAGAGTTTGCTGCGAATTGCACTCGCAATGAGTTGCGGTAAATTATGGCCATGTGGCTGAAGCGACCGATGCATTTTTGAGCAACTCGTTATCAGTCAGAAAGCCATGGACACACATATATGTTTAGAAGGAATAATAATGTGCTTTAAATACTTTAAAATCGTATATGTGATAGCTATTTGCTGCCTGGTACGCATTTAAACGACAACATTTTCTCAAATATTGAAAACCGTTGGCCAGTTGAAAATGCTACTCGTGAAAGTTTTTTATCAGGCCAAATAATGGATAATTTAAATTTCAAAAATAACCCAATTGATATACCGCCTCAGCAGCCTTGCACGATTTTGTAACTAATATCCCTTACTCGTCCTAGAAAGTGGTCGTACGGTGCACTGCCGTATGCGAAACAAAAGCCAAAGATACTGTGTTGAAGGCATCTTGTGTTGAAATCATCGACAAAATAGCCTTGGCTTAGGTTTGCGTTTTTTAAAAGTGGAACAATAATGTCAAAATGACGATCTTATTTTGCAAAAATATTAACCGGCATCCCAAAATTAAATTTTCATAAAAAATGGGTGTAGTTCTGAATATCCACATTGCGTAAGGCATTCACTTTTGATGTTGGGCGGGCTCATTTGTTGGTATATTTTTCCGTTAGTCAGAAAATTTCGTTAAATTTGTGTGACAACTATACATTTAGCACGCCATTTTTGTCGGAATATATCGGCGACAAAAGAAAATAACAATAAATGGATGGTCAGTAAATCCTCGCAGAATGTTACTCCGTTTATAAATTTTAAGGGACCTCAATCGCTCAAAGATTCTTGATGCTGACCGTAAAAGACTGCTTATTAAAACTGAACCTATTTCCAATTGTTGGGCATTTACACAGGTAGATGCAGATTTCTATGTGAAAACCAATAAAACAAATTCGTCATTTAACTT
This sequence comes from Spirometra erinaceieuropaei, assembly GCA_902702965.1. Classification (NCBI taxonomy): domain Eukaryota; kingdom Metazoa; phylum Platyhelminthes; class Cestoda; order Diphyllobothriidea; family Diphyllobothriidae; genus Spirometra; species Spirometra erinaceieuropaei. The sequence continues at coordinate 130,859 of CACRXP010000502.1, forward strand.
TTCGGTCTAAATCATGTATGACAAAGTCTGTGCACATACACCGGGGGCAAAAACGCCCGGCGGCTCAGACCGAAGGAATAATATAATTTTCGCACGCTAGTAAAAGTAAGGTATATGAATTGACACATGTACTAAAACGATGGCTTTTTAGAGAACTTGGTGGCCGCATTCTTATCAAGGCGTTAAATGCACTCTATTTTAAAAAATTAAAACACATTAGTCCGCTCCAGTAGATAAAGCGCTGAACTACTATGCTCCATAGTTCTTCAGAACCAGTATATGTCCAGGAAATTTTATCAAGTAAAGCAGACGTCGAGCTAACAAATGATGGCAAAAAATTTCAATACGATTTATCAAATTTATACCCTACATTAAATAAGACTCGTAGGTATTTTTCGACTACTGCAACCCACCAGATTAGACAAAGTGCATCAACCCCGTACAAGAGTTTATCCTCTTAAAATGACAAAAGTAAATATACTACGGAACTAAAGGATTAAAAAATTCCAAAAACGTTAAGAGCCTGAGTAAGAGCGAAGACAAGTGACCGAGCATTTGTTCATTTCTCTGAATTTTCGAACTCATGCACCAGCATCGGAGAAGACAGCAGAAGCAGCAAGTGAAGCTCTGGTAATCCCTCTCCCTATCCTCCACTGAGGACATTTTCAAAGCGACTGCCCGACAATTAGGCCTGCTGGACTTCTCCTTTGCCAACAAGCCGGCGTCGAGACCGCGCACAACAATATTCCCAGTGAAGGACACCTGACCCAAGGAGCAGCAAATTAGTGTTTTCTACCGCATTCCATGCAAACTGCTTTTACATTTACGTTGCTTATACAGGCCGACAACTTGGGATGTGAATAAACGAACATAAACTAGCCACCCACCGCAGTTTACCCTTGCCATTCGTGTATTGGTACGCCTTGTGTGCGACCATCGCTTTACTTGTGACGTAACTGAAATGGTTGCCATGACTAACATCAATCAGGCGCGAGGATTCCCCGAAGCCAGGCACTTTAGAATGAGGGGCATCAATTGCCATGTCGATCTGGACGCTTATTACGAACGTCTGCGTGCCTAGCTGAGAGGCTTGCGCCCACTACTTAACAACACCAGCTAATCCATATTAGGTCATGTAGAATCTGACTGACTCGCTACCCGTTCCTCCTGACATGACGAACTTCACCTGAAACGCGACACCTTCAGTATACGTCCACTGGCTTCTGCTTCCATGCCGTATCAACGACCGCTTATTATACTGTCTGTAGTCCCAGTGAATCATCGTGCTCCGTCCCCTTTAACAAAGGGAATTATAACATTCGGCCGTACTATGATCTAGTCATACTTTAGTGTAAAGGGATTCTATACTAACAGCACAGGTAATAGCCAATAAATTACACGCTTATCTGCTATGTCTAATGGACTTCGGTTCCCCGCATATATGGCAGGGTGGAGAATTTTCGTGTCACAATATCTCCGTCTGGGGTGAGGTCTTGCGGCTGTACCTGGTGTGTGAGGCAGTTCTTTACAAAACTTATCGGATATTTGTTACATCGAAATAACTGATACAGGTAGGCAAGCTCTTCCTTGAGGAGATCGTTGCTGTTGCAATAGCGGTGGGCCCGGTGAAACCGAGTTCGGTCTCAGCTTCTTTTATGAGCTGCAGGGTGGTTGCTTTCCTAGCTGAGGATAATCTCAGGCTTAGAATCCATCGCCCAACTCTGGTGTCCTCACGTCCAGAAACGGCAATCCGTTACCTAATACCTCTTCACGGGTAAACTGTATAGCTGGGAAGACGTCATTCAGTCTCTGATGCAGCCTTCGGACTTCGCAGTTCATTATTACGACGAACGTGCCATCCACATGATGGAGCCAGTTTCTGCGCCTGCTAGTTTGAAAAGCATCCTTTTCCATTCGCTGCCACCCTAGCTTGGCGAGCAGTCTTGAAATTGTCGGGCCCATCGGGGTTCCCTTTACCAGTTGGTACTACTTATTTCCAAATTGGCAATAGTTCTTGAGGCAAAGTTTGAGCAATTCTATAACATGCTGCGTTGGGATCCCCATAGAATTGTTTTGCAGACGTTGGCCAGCGCATTCGATTGTCAAATCGTGTGGTATGAAAGGGAACGAGGCAACGACGTCAAATGATAGGAGGCATCCATCAGTATTCACTCTGAGGCCTTGGTCATTGTGGTGGAATGTGAGAGAGTATTTAATGCTGTAGTCCAATCAGTACTGTAACCAATTGCACAGTGCTATACTGCTGGGTGCCTGTAGGCGATTTGTTAAAATCACGCTGTTTTTCCGCAGTAGCTGGTGGATTTCAGCCCAAATATTCGTTTCAAATTTCTGACCGTAGATAAGATGGTGCCGACAAAGACAAGTGAGACCGGAATGGCCACTTCTGGCTTATTAGACGTCATTAGCCAGTCATCCCCAACCCCTGGTTCGAATCTCAATTGGTCCACACTTGGGGTTTGGTATGACTGGCTGATGACGTCTAATAAGTCAGAAATGTCCATTGCGGTCTCCCCTGTCTTGGTCGGCACCATCTCATCTACGCTGTGCGACTACCAACGACGGTTCTTGTATGAGCCCCAAGGCACAACGGAACGAACAGATTCCGTAACCTGATCGAAAAGCGCCCATTGTCATAATTTCTGGCCGTGCCTGAAAAGTTCTATGTCAAAGAATTTACTATACGATCACTAATTAATGTCGACGAAATTTAAACAGGGTAAGGTGAAACTGGAGTCTGTGTATCTGAAAACACGGGGAAGACTGGGGGGCCCACTAATGTTCATAACCCCTTTCAGATGCGTCAGGCAGCGGCACAAGATAGGTGAAACACGCGTGCTAGGGCTTTTAGCTTCTGAGTGAATTGTAAATACCGTGAACAATTACACAATTTCCGAACCTTAAACCTGCCAGCAACTACACTTAACTATGTAGCGAACGACGATAATGAATTCACACTTCCAGCGGCCGGATGTGAACTGACGTTTATACCAATTGGCGAATGTCAGCGTAGATTCTTCATCAAACGCAAAGTACGTCTAAAAACTGAATTTAAGGGGCTGGATAGCTTTGAAATATCAAAGATTTCTGTCCGATTCATCGTGCGGGCCTTGTAGTAGTAACTGGCTGGTCACGGTCACCGTCTCTTGGAGAGAAGCACCCTTTTTGTGCGCTTTGGTGAGGCCATCGAATGGGGCCAAAGCCGCGTCTTGTGGTCTCGCCATGCGCCTGTCGGTCGGTGTTATTTCACGAATGGAAGATAATATGCGCATCATAGGTTCATGTTTTAAAGAAGACGAAGGCAGTGCCAACAACTTAGCATTAATTTTAGTGCGTCAGCTTTTTTTCAGGGCTGGTCGAACCTGGAGAGGGAATTGCCGTTCCTCCGGTAAACCCTTGACATTTGCGGGTAGTCTGTTCTGTTCAGTATAACCGTAGGACACTCCTCGTACAGCGGCACGATGAAGAGGTCTTTATCAGCCTTGGACTTCTTAAGTGAATCACATTTGATGTTGGAAAGCGCTTTACGTGGCCTGTGGACTATGAGGCGGTACGAAACTTGGTGTCGGAAGAAACACCTACATTCCTCCGTCACATACGTCTGACTAAAGATTGACTCCACCACGCTGAACATGCTTACATGTTTGGCGTCAGCCGTGTTGACTGAGGCCTCGTAACGTAGAAGTTGCATTTGAAACTTCGTTAGGCCCTCCAGTGCTCTATTGTCTACTGCTCTCGGTTCAGGGGCTCGTTCAGTAAACCACTGCAGGAGCGCATTCGCACCGGTGGCACCCACGAACTCACAGCATTTAAGTCCTAATCGAAAAATCCCCTGACGGTACTTGCGAAGTCTTGCCTGACGACTTTGGAGAGCTCTGTAATCATTCTTTTACCGTGTTGAAATATTTATCGCCTCGCCATACTCGTGTTTTTCGGGGGTTTAAGTGAAACACATTTCGGTAACAGAATATTGTCGAGACACATTTGCCCATGTAGAAGCCTCCAGACGGGCAAAGTTTTTCCATCCCCGAGCCGATCGGAGCGCATCGCACATAAACAATTGTCCAATAAAAGCGAAAAGGCGGGTTCCGGGAAGCAGTCGTGAAAATTGAGTCCCGATTGCTGGAACACATGCTCTGCGTGCGTGACGTTTTGTATTTCTGTCTAAACCTATCATCGGAGGCAACGACAAATATGGTCACTTCACGCACAAGAGGATGTAGTATTTACAGGATGCAGGCGTCAAATATGAGACCTAAAAACTCACCGCTATGGGCAGAAAAAGCAGAAGTTTTTTTATCGAATCTGGTGCAGTTACGGACAAAGCAACTAGGTCGGAGAGAGGAGATAAGTGCTCCAAACGAGAACTGACGAACACGCGGAATCAGTACAAAGAAATGACTCCAGCTCCCAATATGTGGCTCATAAGACAAGATCCGGACGCGTATCCAAATTTTATGAGGCTGAAATTCTCACCAGCCATAATAATCGCGTCAGCTGCGCTCTGCCTGGGTCATGGCTTGCTGGCACACAGCCTATTAACAAGTTCGATTTCCGTCCCCTTTCCGTATTCGGTGCTGAAACCTAGGCTAGGCAAAGTAATTAGACACGCGGGGAGCGTCCAGGCGAACACAATTTCCAACGTTAGGATTGGTGGACCAGATGGCCGAGCAATCATCACACCAGCTTCCTACACGAACGCGATGAAATGCCAAATGTTAGCACTCACCTGTCGGTCATCGAACAACCATCCCACAAAATACAACAACGCCCGGTGTAGAAGGAAGCCCTGCATTTTCAAAGACATGCGGTAGCACGTCGACTGCATCCTATCTTATCATGGCATTATTTGATGGCGATAACTGTGCAGAATTTGAGCGCGATGGTCGCGCTTTACCGTTCAGAAGTCCAACTAGATCAAAGAAGTATGCATGTAACATAGACCGCCTTACGGCTAAAAGGTTTCTAAGGTCTTGGCGCAAGTTAAGTCTCATCTGCACATGTGCATTCACAGTCTTGCCGCCTCAGTAGTCAGGAGCGGTTTCTGTTCTTTGTAGTCTTGCGTGTTGACAAGACCCCCACTAAAGGCGTTCACATAGTTTGGAGGAAAAACTATCTCACACTAGGACCAAACGAACAATGATAAAACTTGGAGGCAAACATCCAAACGGGGGACACAGTAAAGGGGGTGGGATTGTATTACCTTTTGTCCCAGTCCCTAAATGCAAATGCGGACAAGAAGGTCAACAAAGAATTTGTTTTTACGGTGTTAATTCAGGTCGATTTTATGGTGGCATAGCATTTTTCTCACACCCTCGGGGCGTGAAGACCATGACTGTCAATTTCTTACAGTAACTCGTTATCCTTAACTGTGTCGTCTGGTCTTTTCTTCTTTAGGGTAAGGTGATAAGCTACTCACAGCACAGGTACTAACCAAAAGTTTTCTTTTCCTCTAGTTAGCCACTGAGTGGAGGTTTCAAAAAATGTGAGCCAATTGAACCGCTAAGTCTAAAGACCTGCGTTTGTTTGAGCGCTGCCCCAAAATATGCTGATAGGTCCTGTTTCCGTCTGTCATTTGGGTTTCTAATCTAATCCTCTGGGCAGCATAAGGGGTGCCACCATATATGACCGCCAAACGTAGGCTCCTCATCGACAATTATGATATCTGCCAGCGGGAAAAAATAGTTAGCGTTTTAAAACTAATAGATACACACTTATGCCTTCAAGGACTGTCTATCACTTTAATCAAGACATTTGAGGCTCTGCTGCGCTCCACCATTAGACAGAATAATATACACTATATATCATACGTACAGCACAGGTACTATCCCAAAGCCCCTACACGCGTGTTTCGCCGATGTTCTGCCGCTGCATGGTGCAGCTGCGAGGGGTTCGGCTCGGCAGTGGGTCCCCCAGCATTCCCCGAATTGTCCTCCGTTAGTAAACAACGACCCAGCCCAGTAGAAGATCTACAATGCAGATATCAAAATTTTAAAACTAATTTGAATGCTGCATTCTAGCTAGTCGTCGAACTGCACCGAATTGTAGATTACTGAAGACTGAAGGCAGTGGAGAACATGAAGGACATAACGAGAGAGTGTGTTTTCAACAGACTACAAGACGATTCGCCAGTCTCTGTTTGTAGACGTTTAAGGCATACATGTATGACATCTATGCATGCTGTTTGGGTTCTGTCTCTACCTACGAGCAGGCAGCTGCATTGTCAGTTGCAATGTCGTACCTGGTGAGAGGCAGTTTTTAAACAAACCGACTTGTACTTTTGGGTAAGCTGATACCATAATAACAGCATAGGTACTAGCTCAAAGCCCATATACGCGTGTTCCGCCCATGTTCTGCCAATGCATGGCGCAACTGCTGGGCGTTCGGCTGCTCAATGGGTCCCCCAGCATTCGCGAATTGTCCTCCGTTAGTAAACAACGACCCAGCCCAGCAGACGATGGATAATGCAGATACCGAAGGTTAAAATTAATTTGGACGTTGCATTCTAGCCAGTCACAGAAGTGCATCGAATTGTAGGTCACTGAAGACCGAAGGCACTGGAGAACCTGAAGGATATAACGCGGGTTCTGTTTGTTTATGTTTAAGGTATGCATGTATGTCATGTATGCATGAAGGTAAACCCTTAAAAGCCATTATTTGCAGCCCGGGTCATATCGTATGCAGTCATCTGTTCCTATATTGCATTAATCTCTCCGCCACCTATTCGATCATGATTTGCCCAACTATTCTCGTTTTCCATGAATATTTCCTGAAAAAGATGCTACTTTTCTTGGTCTACACATTGCATTTATTTTAAGAAGTGGTTGTCAAACGCGTGGTTTACATGTGTTCTTGTATGATGCTTATGAAGATTAAGGTAGCACTACTGAGTTGCTGCCACATATGCGTACTTATCGTCGACGCAGCACAACCCGCCTGCTATGATGCGCATAATCCCAAATTCCGATTATATTACATAAACAGGTAATTATGTACATATTTCATACTGTGTCTGTAGCAAGGAGTGATTTTACTGAACACGTCTTATATTCATGTAGCCGCAAGTTTCGTTTTAATGTTCTCGGGAGGCAGCAGTTGGCACCATCTCATGAACAGTTTTGCCAGTTGTATCCTAACTAAGCTGGCTTCCTCGATATAAGCGCGTCACACTATGACATGATCTGTAGGTTCTTCATCCTATCAGGTCACCCCACTTCCAGTTTACTCTGACGACGCATGCTGTAAAGTTACTGGCCTGCCTGGAATTCCGAGTGTAGACATGCCACGTACCTATAAATGGGTTTGACCATTAAAGTAGATATGCACTGCTTTTCGGTGTCCTGCTTGTGTTTTGAAATCGGTTCTGAAAGGGCATTGACATTTTTTTCGAATAATCATAAATCACCCAATTTGCTCATGGATGTTCTGTTAACAGGATACCATACTGGCTGCACAGGTGCTAGCTAAAAGCCCAAACATGCGTGTTTTGCTGATATTCAACCGCTGCAGGCCATAGCTGCAAGAGGTTCGACTCATCAGTGGGTCCCCCAGCATTCCTTGTGTGATTGCCTGTAGATACTGCACTTTAGAGATTGATACTTTTTAATTTCTTCAGAAATTATCTAATAACTTGAAGTTAGTCTAATTAGACTTAGGTCTCCAGGCGCAGACCGAAATGTAATGCATGCATTTTTGAGCTGAAGCCCATCAGCCACAGGTGGATAACTGTGTAATATTAATTACCTGCCGACATGCAGCTAGTAGTATACATTAACTGATGCCGGCATAATGCATTGGTTTGCCATTGTGTTTGGCTGTGGTTACCCATTGGATATTTCATGCAAACTATACCACGATCCGCTTGCACAATCCACCTCGATCTATAAAATCCAGAAGATTAATCTTCAGAAGGAGCGATTAAACAGCAACGAGAGGAGGGATGACTGTGAAGTTATTAGTTTTAATCTCTTGCTTAGGTATCACGTTCGCCTGCAATTCGCAGAACGGTAAAATGCAAAACAATGCAGTGGATAAATTTTCATTGCAGATATACTTTAAACTTATTGCTTTACACACGGTATTTATTATGATATAGTAGACGCGCATTAATTTAAAACATTCTCACACTAGGTTATCAATGCTCATTTTTGGAATTCCTAGTTTAGGCGTGTTAAGATGATAAATGTTTCCAAGCCCTTTAAAAATGATGCTGATTTTTGTGCATATGAGCTATTCTAAACGCAGACATTTGCTGTTGAATACAAGTCTGTTATATTTGGCATTTGGTTGGTCGTGGCTCCTTGATTGCAAATAACCTTAATCAAAGGTCATAGAGATACATGATTTTTATTGATGCTTATATCGACATACGTGAAGTCACTCGAGTTGCCGCGTTTCATTTAATGACATGGAACCAAATTAAACGTTTTCGCTACATGGCTTTGAATTAACCCTGTCAGCCAAATAGGGCCAGTGGATGAGGACAAACAAAGCAGGAACTACAATACTCCGCTTTTTGTGTTCCAATCTGCATTAGACACACAATGTGAAAGATAAAGACAGCTGCTGGAAGTAGAGGCATTCAGTATCCACTGGCCAACTGAGAATTTTACTTAAAATATATGTTCGCCTCGAACGTTTTACTGGAAAATTTGCTGCTTTATACGGAGAGGAGCATGAAGCCCATAATGTGCACAGTCTTATACACATTGCGGACGAAGTGGAGCTACATGGCGAAATTAATTTTTTTTCAAAATTCCCTCTTGAAAGTTATCTCGACAAATTAAAGATCTTACCAAGGAGCCCTTCGCGACGTCTTCAGCAGATAGCTAGACGTCTTAGCGAGGTTAAGGTAGCTACGATTGGTCCAGTCACGCCTTATTCACCGAGACACCTACGTGGGCATAACACAGGACTGTTGCCAGCTGCTTATGAAGGTTACACGTAATATGAGTGCGCTATCACTGGACGCTTTCTCACTGACACCTCGCCCGCGAATAGATGCATTGGTGTAGACGAAATATAGTATGTGTGAAAAACATACTGTCGGATGAAATGGGTTATCTGAGCATAGTTTTTCTGAATTTACTAACATGACCGGTTACTTTGACTACACTAGGCAATCAGCACTTTAAGAGTAGTATAAGGCGAGCAGGGATACAACTCTCCAGTGTGCTCCTCTGCCGAAAACTTTTACAAGTACGTATGCAGTTGAAACTATAGTTATAACTTTAGGGTCGTGCTAATAGTTTTAGTGAAAAACGACATTCTCCTAACAATTTAAATTTATATCGAGAATCGACTCAATGTACTGGAAGTAGCCGTAAAATTAAGCTTCTTGAATAAGGCTGAAGCCCATCAGCCACAGGTGGATAACTGTGTAATATTCATTACCTGCCGACAGGCAACTAGTAGGATAGATTAACTGTTGCCGGCATTATGCATTGGTTTGCCCATGTGTTTGGCTGTGTTTACTCATTGGGTGTTTCAAACAAACTATACCACGGTTCGCTTGCACAGTCCATCTAGATCTATAAAATCCAGAAGACTAATCCTCAGAAGAAACGATTAAACAGCAACGATAGGAGGGATGACTGTGAAGTTATTGGTTTTAATCTCTTGTTTAGGTAGCACGCTCGCCTGCAATCCGCAGAACGGTAACAAACAAAACAGTGCGGTGGATAAATTTTTATTACTGATTTACCTTAAACCTCTTGTTTTACATGCGGTATTTATTACGATATAGTAGACGCGCATTAATTTAAATCATTGTCGCACTAGGGGATCAATGTCCATTCTTAGAACTCCTAGTTTACGCGTGTTCAGTCGAGAAAAGTTTCCAAGTCCTTTAAAAATGCTGCTGATTTTTGTTCATATGAGTTATTCTAAACGCAGACCTTTGCTGTTGGATACAAGTCTGTTATATTTGGCATTCGGTTGACAGAGGCTCTTTGGTTTCAAATAACCTTCATCAAAGTTCATAGAGACATACGATTTTAATTGATGCTTATATCGACATACGTGATGTCACTCGAGTTGCCGCATTTCATTTATTGACATGGAACAAAATTAAACCTTTTCGCCACATGGCTTTGAAGTAAACCTGTCAGCCAAATGGACCCAGTGGATGAGGACAAACAAACGGGAAACTACAATGGTCCGTTTTTGGTGCGCGACTCTGCATTAGACACACACGGTGAAAGATAAAGACAGTTGCT
>CACRXP010000502.1:147593-158030 GCA_902702965.1 Spirometra erinaceieuropaei
TCTAAACGAATCACCGAGCCGACGCCATGAAAGCCACTCAAGATGGTAACCGGGCACCAGCAAACTACCCTAAGAGCCTACGCTAACGGGTACTGGCAACAGCCGAGGCAGTCGATATTCGACTAGGTAATACTGTACTTTGTTGCCAGAATACGGCTCAAGCGTTCGGTCTTCTGTGATCAACGCTGACTCCGGGTAATGATCGCGCGCCACCCTAGCCCCTAATGGCAGTCCTGCCTGCTTGGCCTGTCCTAAAATACAGACATCGTCCAGATCCCACCCCAACCCCTCTCCCGAATTCCAATGATCACAGAACACTGGCATATGTTTGCTAGTTAACTTATCGAGCCTAACGTGGGTATATCCCTAGAACATCATATATGCTGACCAAATGGCTTATGAGATCTCTCAGTCTGCTGAGTGAGGGAACAACCGAGGTTACGGCCTTCTAGGCTACAGCACTTAGCCTGCCGCAGTAATTTAAAACCACCGCAGATAGCATATGGTGAGAAGTATGCACGAACAGTCGACTTCACTCGCTTTTCCTCTTAGTCCTTTCATGGGCGGGTCAGCCAACTACTGCTGAAATTGAGTGCGACGGCTGACGGAGTTGAGCAGCCTGTCTGCGCGTGCTACACACGTCCTGCTAACACAACACACCGGATCTTCGTGCAGAGGGGACGGCCGATCGGATGTCACATACGTCATAAAGGCCACATGGAGATGGAGGCGAAGATCACGCCTCCTATATAGATGGATGTGTTTGTTCCGTGCCTTCGGTAGTTAATTTGGGACAGGTTCGTTTGTGGCGGTTGTGAGGTTCAGTCTTCGTTGTTTTGTTGCAGATTAACATGGAGGTGCGTTTGGCCGAATTTTAGTCGGACGAATTAATTTATGCTAGTTCACAGTAGGTAAGCCTGTCAGCTGTGAGAAACGCAGGGCACTATTCGTCTTGTAATGGGGACAAAGTCGAGATATTCCAGTGTGAACGTAGATTACCCCGTTCGTTTGTATTGAAAGCCATGATACGCGGCATAAATGGCGACCTGATGCCTTCCTTTACCTGAATATATTCAAGAGCTTCCAAATTATTGGTGAGTTTCCTGAGAATAAAATAGCAGAAGATTCCTAATAGGCTTCGTAGAAAAATTGCATCTACCCACATCGTCTGTCGATTCCAGTCCCCAGGCGTCCTATTTATACTACAAAGCAAAAAATGAGTAGTCTGTTCAGGTTACCAAGAGAATCCTAAGGTCTCCGTGGGAACCGTATTAATTTGTGTTGTTTGCTTCACTGACTTTGACAATCTAATTATTAAACCCGCTGTCATTCAGGCCTTCCTTCATAGTCGATAAAACGGACGTACTTGAAATCGACTGTCAGGTAAATAAATGAATTTATAACGGTGTGTGTTTCGGTCTCATAAATTGTGGTTGGTATTATAAGGCAAAATGTAAATTGTCCGTGCAGTTTATCACGGGTATCATAAGGTCTCCAAATGATTAATATTAATTTGGTGATTGATGCTTCTCTGATTTTGGCAATCCATTCATAAAACTCACCATCACCTAGGTCCTATTTCTCTGTCGGCGAAACAGGCGTACTTTACCTCGACTGGCAGTTAGAAAGACCAATTTTTCTGTATCATCTGCCGGCGGGGTGAGACATTTATGCCTATCATGTCTGACATAAACGCTTAAACAAAATGCATCGTAAGTAACAGTCAGGTGGCCAGGATCTAGTCTGTCAGGTCCACGGATAACAAATAATTATGTGCGAGAATCGGAAGGTGCTAAATGATTCTCCGACATGGAAACCAGGAGAGGGCCTTTCGGTTTTATCCATAAGGACGCACTTGTCAGTCCACTGAAAAAGGAAAACAGTCACCAACAATATGTTTTATAGCCAGTACCATGGTCAAACTAAAAGACGAACTCGGTTTGAACCATGTGATGGCAGCCGAGACGACACTCGTGGCTACACAGACCTGACAAATAAACGCAACGTCGCATGATGTAGTAAAACTCAGGAAGGACGTCCAGATCATTCAGCAGACAGCTCGAATTTCACAAATGCTCATGATTGACTAAGTAATTTATTTGCTGTTCCGAACTGGCGCATTTGCGGAAGTCAAGAAATCATGTCGAATGTCCTTTTGCAACCTATTGGGAGCATCCTATCCGTCACGTCCAAACTGTATCTTTATCGCGATATGGTCAGCTGTGTTTGCGGGATACCAAAATAATCCACAAAGACAATGGCGAATTTCCTTTAACATTCTGGGAACGACGGTAAACCAAGCAGTAGATCAACTAGTCCACGTTACGACTTTGGAAGGGCAGCATAGATAACAAGCCTGTCGATAATCTGGGATTAAGCGCATTAGCGGGCGGAGCCGTGATATTCATTCGAGCCGGCCTCGTACAACCAGTTCAAGGGTACAGCAGGGAGTATAAATTCAATTTGCAATTACGAAGGTTTACTGAAATTGGGGCTGTTATATTGACTATCTTGCGACATAATCCCCGATTTTACACAGACGCAAGGATTTTGGCATTCTAATGACCTCGATCTTGGCCGCCTGCGCAAATCGCGCTCAGTAAAAATGACAGTATGTATTTTCTCTACCAATTTTCGTTGTTTTTATAAATCCAAAGTATTGTGCAGAAAAAATGCACAAACTCATTTGATGGAAAATGGCATCTTTTTTAAATTTATCACTAGAGGAAAGGGTAACGTTCGCTTTAAAAACTTAAAAATCATGAGATCTCTCGAGACCGATTAATGTCCTTTCGAATAGCACCATACCTGCCAGTTTAAAATTTAGCGGATAAAAGGTGAGAGTACTCAGAGCGCCATAGTCATCCGACCAAGTAATGAGCTGTCGAAAAAAACTGAAGTCACAAGAACGAGGGGTTTATTGTATAGAGAACCCGAGGTTGTTCCCTCAGGTGGCACTGGCCGCTGGCGAAGCCATGGCTGGTGTTGACTGCTTCCAGTCATGCTTGAGAGCTCATAAATTGATGGCAACAGCTGCTTTTGCATGTTCATTGAGCAATCTTAAATCTTGTTCATTTGGTGTGTTGAATTTCCGTGATGTGACGTTCATATGGATTGTGATTTATTGTAAGCGGCCCAGTCGTGCTAAAAGACGGTCCTTGGTTGATCCGTCGAGCGAGAACGGCGATGACCTGTGGAGGGGCCGAGAGGAGTTCTCTGGTTAAGGTTCCCGGGCACCAGTTGCCTTTGCTATTTATGGGGCCTCCAGGCGATATAGGTAGGTTTAATGAATAGGCTAATAGGCAAGAGTAAGCATAAAAATGAGAAGTAGGATAACACGGCTATCTTTGCAAAGAATAACGCTCCGACAAAAACAATCTGTCTTATGTATGAAAAGGAAATAAATTACGAAATTCTGATCGCGAAAGTAGGACGAGATGCTGTGGTAGGGTCTTGACTACGGCATTCTACCGTAGTTTAGTATGGAAATGCATGTGTCCAAATAGGCACATGGGATGTCGGATGTTTCTCGGGCAATGTGGGCAGGTGAGACGTGAGTGAGAGGTCTGTCTTGACTCCTGGTACTGAACTGTTGGTTTCGTTTCGATGATTCAACAAGCTATCGAAAAGGCCAATGCATGGTGAGAACGTGCGATCTAGTCGGGGCAGGTTTGAATTCAGTCAGTATTGTTAAGGTTAGGAGGGGTGGCAATAATGTTCTGCAGGATAGAAGGAGTGCACTCACCGGTGACGCTTGTGGTGGCAGTAGTGGCAGTGTGTTGTCAGGTGCGCAACTGACAGGTACCGTCTATGCGACGCTGAGACCACATGTGCGAAATGAAACCCATCCTGGCCTGGAGTGTCCGTTGGCAGTGTGGACATGACGGCGGGATTCGCATTGGTCCGTCGCACTTCAGTCATACGGATATCGATCTTCGCCCTGACGGCGGCTATTCGGTTGACCTCTAGGATGAATCCTCCAAAGTCTACAGCCGTTCGTCATGCTTGCCCATCGTGAGCGAGGTCCGTTCAGAACTCAGGATTGATTTGCAGTTGTATGAAGGAGAACTGCAGGGTGTCCTCGTAGCGATGCTTTTGCCCTTCGTGTCTACAAATAGCCAAGATGATGGCGTAATAGAAAAGCCGTTTGGAGAGTTGCCCGTCGTCAATCCTAACGATGTCACCGCTTCGTCGCAGTTTTATCGGCAGGACCGACTTATGTGACTCTCTAAACAGGACATGAGGACGGGGACCGTCCACAGTAGTTGTGGCTTTGTGGCAACCTCCTGAGAAATTAGGGCTCCTTTTAAGGCTAGGGTTGGGTTACGGATTCGGTTTAATGCTACATTTAAAGTTAACGGTAAGTTGAGTAAGGATTCGGTCTAAGGTTTGAGTCAGAGTTAACTGCAGAGTTAGGGTAAGGATTAAGATTAGAGCAACGGATCATTTTACTATTAAGGTTGTTGTTGGAATTAAGGTATGGGAGTATTTTTCTCCCTTCGGAATTATGTACATGTTCATATGTATTACTTGGGCCGGGTGTCTCTATTACCACACCTGTTAGGCGAGCCATATAAGCTAGTAATATCTTTGTTATCTGTCTCGACCTGGCGTGAATACCAACGAAGTGTGTTTATCTCTGAATTCTAGTGTTGGGATTCCTTCTTTTTAGTCTCAGTGCCTGATTTCCATATACAGTCTATGCCGCCGCCTCGTACAAGAACGCCGTGAAGATGACAGTCCTGTACATACAGAAGATGTGATCACTGGGACAGGAAGTCTATTGGCCAGACGCTCAGGATTAGCATTCAAACACATTATCAGAGGCAGTCTCACAAAAGGGACAGTAGATGCATAAGGAGCGCAATATTCATAGGACGCAGTCGCCTCACAACCACCCACCCACAATAGTTAGCACCATTCGCGTTCACCGCTGGGGATCTTATCTGCTGCGATGATTACTTGTCAGTCCGTCCCAGCCCCAGTCGTTAATTGCCGTAATTTCATTTATTATTAATGATCGTTGACCATTCGCGGGCGATCACGGGGCCATTCGGTTCGCTATCACTGGAACTGTTGATAGCCCGCGCCTCCCCGCATGGAGACTTATTTAGCGCAGACGAAATCTCAGCACAGAATATGGAGATAGGCCATTATTTCGACTGAACCATAAATCAAGCAACATACAGCTCACGCGGCTGTCACCTCCTGAGAGCATCTGGACCTTGTTAAACTTGCGGACGTGGACTTCTCGCGCCTCCCGCTTGCTGACATTTTGTAACCACCGTCGTCTGCAAAGAATCAAAACCCTGGCGCGCCATTTACAAATGCTTCTGATCAAATTAAGTCTGAACTTAAGGTCACACCATCGCCAAGCCTTTTAGCTCCATTAAGTTTCTTTTGTCCGGAAGCCTGTGTGAAGGTATCGACTTTTAATCTTTCGGAGGTTGAATCTGGACATATATTTAGACTCAGGTATAAGCTGGTTTATGAGATTTATGACGTTTCTCCAGATGCAGCTTGCAGTCAAAAATGATCTAATGTCGCGTTCTGGATAGAGTGGGTTCTCCTTTGCTTTCTTCACCAGCTTAATCACAGGCTACCATGCCTAGGTTGCGATGGTCTTTTACAACAGGGCAGATGTCGTCAGAAATTTGCAAACTGAACTACGCCAATCCAAATTGTCAGCCAGGATTCAGCAGGGTAATCTGCGTGTCTGAAAGGTTAGCTTTTACTGAGGCAAGTATCACGGCTTTAGATTTCTGGTCGTATAGTCTGGATGCAGTGATAAATGCTAAACGCCCAAAATTGGATATTTCCCCGGTCCACAATACCTTAATGTTAAGTGTCATTTTTGGGGACAGGTACGATATCCTAATTTACTTCAATCTTTTGAATTTCCCGAAATTAAAATTTGCTTTCCAAGTTAAAAGTTCCATCAAGTCAAGAATTAGTTAAGGAAGCTTTAGAGACTGACTTTTAAGAACAAAACGCGTTCTAAACTTGAAATAGCTTACATGACAGCAAGGCACTTTGACCAGACGATTTCAAAATCTATCTTCGCGCCTTAGACGCAGTGGTTTACTCACTTGTACGAGAACTAGTGATCCGGCCTTCGCGAATTATCGCAGAAAGCAAACCAAACCGACTGTAGCGTTTTCAAGCCCCTATCTTCTCGGCTGCTTCACTCAGCAATGCGGCAGCATGTTACTCAATTTCAGCTTTGAGAATATTTGGTCGCAAGATGGGAAATTTTTTATAGGCTTTCCCTGACCCTTCTGATTTACAGTGAGTGACCGATCTCATGAAATTTTGGCTGAAATTCTAAAATGCGTTTTCGATTTGAAAGGATTACTTGGTCGCGATTGTAATACTGATTGTTTTGCAGCATAATTTTATAACATTTCGGACTTGGCAGGATGTCAGCTTTTAAATACACTGCTTTTCAATCTCCTGTAGACATCGTCCTCGGTACAAAATGACTTCTTAAGTAACATGCATTCTTCCCATTGATTTTCGACGGTCTTACAAATTCAAATATATTTTATAGGAAGAATAGGCAAAAATATGCTTTCTTTTAGTAAATTACTAGAGAATCACGTCTTCTTTATATTTTATACTCAAACAAGCAGTATAATTAGGTTTTAAAAAGTTTTCTAATTGACGAATAATTTGGAGTCTGATCATTCATTGCATTAGAGCGTAGTGATTTCAGTCTACAAGGTGCATGCGTTCCGCATAAAGAAAATCACATATTTTTGTATGCCATTAAAAAGATATCATACAGAGTCTATAAAATTTTGCAATGGATGCGGACTATGTTGTACACTTCACGGGGGGCTGTGGTAAACGGCGAGGTATGATGCTATGTGAATGGGCATTGTGAGGTCTTAAAAAAATCTCATAATTAGAAACATTTTCAAAACCTAAATATACTCCTTCCTTGAGTATAAAATATTAAGAAGACGTGATTCTCTATTAATTTACTAAAAGAAAGCATATTTTTGCCTATGGTTCCTATAAAATATATTTGAATTTGTAAGACCATCGAAAATCAATGGGAAGAATGCATGCTACTTAAGAAGGCATTTTGTACCGAGTACGATCTCTACAGGAGATTAAAAAGCAGCCTATTCAAAAGCGGACATCCTACCAAGTCCAAAATGTTATAAGATTATGCTGTAAGACAATCAGCATTACAACCGCGACCAAGTAATCCTTTCTAATTAAAAACGCATTTTAGAATTTCAACCAACATTTCATGAGGTCGGTCACTCACTGTATGCAGCGAACCCTGCAAGCTGTCTTGATGGAACCGCATAAAGGAAATTGCACCTGACTGTATATCTTGGAAGCAAACACTGTGTTAATTTTCAAAAGATTTCGGAATCTAAAATGGAGTGCAAGTTATTCGGGTCTTCATATGTTGTGCGGACATTTACTGGGGTTGGATAAATGACGCAATTTGATGTCACGTCCAAGTTTGCTTCTTGTCCGCGGAATCTGGTGGTATAAACTATTGACCTACTTCCGCAAAACAAATACGACCAAACAGAGAGTCGCCTCGATAGCATCCAAAGTCTCCAACTCCTGAAATTTCGTCCCAAGTCTTGCCTCAATTTGACAAGTCGTTCTACCAGTACGTAAAACGCATGCAAGTGGCCTCACCGATTTCGGAAATCATCACTCTGACGGCCCTGGCACTGCCGGTCGAAATGCTACGTTATGAGTCGCTAAATGTTTTTGTGACCTGCCGTGCTTTCAGTTGCAATATACTTTCAGATCCACATAGATCCAGAGATTAGTATCAGACATCTGAATATGCTGTGTTTGTTTGCAACAACTATCTGGTAATTTGACGGTCTGCAAAAGCAGGTGACCAAAAATTTCGAAGTGCCTATTTAATCACTCTGCATGCTCAGGCGTGGATATCGCTCTGTTTTTTATTTGCAAGTTTTCTACGCTCTCTCTTCAATGCGAACCTTGCCAGAAACCTTAACACAAAGGCACAGGACATACTGGTCAACACATTAATAGAATGCGACCTCTAACTATGGCGTCTGTATCATATATTTTTCATAATTTTGAGTGTCTATAGGCAAACGCGTAGGTTCAAAATTACAGACAGATACACCTTGCTGAATGGCGCTCTCACGCTTTTTATGATTAGTTGAATGCAGATCTCCAAAAACCGAGAATAGCTGGAATGTTGTAAAGCCATTTTACAACTTTAAATGCTTCTCAGCAAAAGCGTGCTCTCTTTCTTTCTGCCTGGAATCTACTGTTGTCTTGGAATATTACGTAAGTTTTACTCATTGCTTTTGAGTGCAGTGTCTCTAGAGAGGCTAAATAAGTGACTTCGCACGTTATTTGTACTGGGCGAGGATTCTCCATGCTCATTTGTGTCACAGCATTGCAATTTCGCTTGTAGGATCCAACAATTGTCCGCGTGTTAATGGGCAGTTTAGACTTTTGGACTTCATGGACCAGGAATTAGATCAGCTATGGCCCATTAAGCTAATCGTGCATCTTTATGCTCAGTCTTCCATTGAATTAATAATGAATACTGAGGGCAATATATACACTGAAAGCTGCACACTCGAACGTTGCTTTCAAGAGGCCAGATTTTGCCGTCTCTCATGCGCAGTAATCATTCCTCCCAGTTCAATTTCCCTCCGTCGTAAGGTGAGACATCTTTGCCACTCATGTACTTGCGACTTTTGCTTAGTCCTTAATATCAATTAATATGTATGTTTGCTTACCGCATACTTGTATCCTTTGGACATTTAGGGGTTCCTCGTTGGCTTTGAGCCTCCAGAATTTGGAGATACGGACGTGGGCGAATTTAGCTTAAATGTGTCAACCGCATACGCTCTTGCTGACATCTTCGACCATCCGCTGGACTTAAAAACGGTTCGCCTATCCAGATTGAGCTTCCCAAATATTCTGTCATATATGCTTGACAGCGCTACCACATCGTCGGCTTGGACAGAATTCACCAGTGCGAAGTTGGAATCTTTTCTGGAACAAGCATTTTATATGCACAAGCCAATCCGCTGTTTATTGTAAACGCAAGTAAATACAGTGTAAGTGACATCCACATAAAACAAAATTAGTGCTTTGACAACTTGAATTTTAGAATAAGTGTTGGCCACCAGCAATAAGACCCTATTGTGAAAAAAGTGTCCTAACGTTCTGAAAAATGTACTTTCTCTTTGGATCTAATAATAAAGACTCAAAAACCTCAGAGGAATGTAGCATTTTTTTAAACTACCGTGTAAGCTGCTTTTATTCTCGGCAGTATTTTCTAGGTCCATCTAATTTCCTCGGGCTTCTTAGCGATCATTTGGCCTAATTTTGCTTGTTATTAATTCTTTTCGGTTGCGTAACTCGTAAGGTGTCGCCAGTGCCAAATTCTGTTCTAAAATAAAAGTCGTATTCTCCTCCAAAAATGTGCGTACATCTTTTAATGCTCCTAGTATAGACAATCCTGCCACTGGTTTCCGTTACTGTGCCTGCCGGATGAAGGCACATAACACATTCACATTCCGGTTTGCAGTTATTGATTGGTCCTTACTAGATCGAAGCTAACAGTCAGGAACGTTTTGCTGAAGTTAAAGGGCAACTAAAATAAACAGTTCATTTTGGATTATTTGCGTCATCCATCTTCTTACATAACATAGAAAAATTGACAATTATAGTCTCGTAGGTTTTCTCAGGGAATAACCGACGTCAGGCTAAACAGTTTTGATCAATTAGGTCAGACACTTTTGATTGGCATTTATATTCTAAAAAAATAACAAAACACAAATATGTGCAATGGGAGAAAGCATTAACAGACTAAACCTCATAGGCTGTCTACAGAGGCGGAAGCATTTGTGCACTGAAGTCGGACACAGCGCCTGAGAAAGATGTTAATCACTTGGCAGATATGCGACTGTTCTATGGCGACGTCCCTACGGGTGGTTATAAACATATATATATATGGATATAGGCAAAAATGCTGACCCCAGGTGTTAATAAGGAAGAGGAGGATGAGGCGATCTCTGGGGAAGAAGGTTTATTCATCTGACGTTTCGTGTTCATGCTCGAGCACATCTTCGGAGATAGGCTAAGTGAGAAATACAGGGTTTAAATAGGCCATCTGCACTCTCACCCGATAGGCTCGTCCCGTTCGCTTCTCGTTGGCCCCCCTCTCGCGCGTAGATGGTGCCTGACGGCCTCGTATGGCGCTGGCAAATCGATACTTCGGTTGATAGAGTTCGTGTCTGATTTCCAGGCCTCGATCACTTCCCTCGCCAGTTTGCTTTCGGCTCGGCCGAGCACCTGGGCGCCGTCAAAGTCGAACTTGTGATTGTTTTCCAGGCAGTGCATGGCGACATGCGATAGTACGTCCTTTCGCCTTACGGCCAAAGTGTGCTCATGCATGCGCGTTCT
>CACRXP010000502.1:159727-169973 GCA_902702965.1 Spirometra erinaceieuropaei
GGCACCGTCCCAATTGAAACGGTGGTCACAATCAAGAGCGTGGGCAAACACGAGAGATAAGGGGTCGCGTCGGCGGATAGGTAACTTGTGTTCATTAATGCGAGTCCCAAGTTGTCGACCCGTGTGACCAATATAAACGCCGGTTTGGTGTAACCAGCTCGAAAATTTACGAATAGAACTCTATTTCCGACGGACTTCCTTCTTTCATCATATCATCACGGAATGCATACTACTTCAGTTTTTCAACATATATTTGGGCGTCAAACGCTTATTCTTACCAGACGTTGGGAGAATTTCGCGCAGAGAGGCGACAACCTTCGAACAGTTGAGTTTCCTTCATCGCTGTCGCGATCATGGCATTCTTTCGAAGTCTCTTCTCTTTAAACCCACACTGCAAAATGAGGCTGGGAAGTCACTCGCTCGCAAATATGTATTCCGTGTTTTGAGTGCGATTATATCTGACGTCCACCATCGTCTTCAGCGATTTGAGGCGATAATCTCTGACCTAAAGAGCCGGTGTGTTTCAGCCCTTCCTGAAGACATTTTCGAAAATTTACTACAACGCATAAATGCCACCGCCATATATGCTCGTATGAAGAAGCGGGCCGATCTTCAAGAGAAGCTCCAAGCTCTCCTCCGTCCTATCAATGACAGTAACATATCGACGAGAGTTGTCAACCTTTCGAAAAGGATTCTCACACCCGCCGAATCAAGCCTATTTTCTAAAGGAATACGGTTCAGTCATGTCGATGCTGCGCCTACAAACTTCTTAGCGAACCTTCAATCCCTCCTGCTTACCTCATCCATCCCTGAAGACATGCGTGCGGACATACGCAACTGTGCGACCGGCCTCCTCCGGAAAAGAAGACACCAGCAAACCTTGCCGATGGAAGAGGAGAAGGGATTACGATCCCTGAGGTCAGACGATAGTATCGTTGTTGTATCTGCTGACAAAGGTGGTGCTACTGTCATTATGGACAAGACTGACTATGTCAATAAGGCCAACCAGGCCTTTAATGACAGAGAGGCCTATACCCCAATTGCTGAGGATCCGACGAAAAAGCAGGCCGCATCTATAAAGAAGAAGGTGAACGAGCTCACTCGTAAAAAGCTCATAAACCCCGCGGACTCCAAATTTCTGACTCCCAACGACACCCGTATCGCACGTGCACAAAGCAGGTGCCCCGTTAAGGATCATTGTGCCGCTCATTGGATCGCCGACATATAACCTTGCCAAGTGGCTGTACAAGCACCTAAAGCACCTCACGAATGGATGGCAGTACAGCATCAACAACTCTCATGCTTTCCTTCAGAGGATCAAAGGCCTTAATGTAAGCCCTGATGAATGCATTTTATCGTTTGATGTAGTTGCTCTATTTTCCTCAATACCGCATAACTTGGCCATTGAGAGCGTAGCTCGACGCCTAGAGGAAACTCCGATTGGCATTCCAACAGAGCACGTTTTAGACATGCTTGGGCTTTGTCTTAAGAACTATTGTCAATTCGATGGCAAGTATTACCAGCAGGTCAAGGGCACCCCCATGGGTTCACCGATATCGGGCCTACTCGCCGAACTAGTCTTACAAAGACTAGAAGAAGTTGTTATTCAAGCCATCAGACAAAAAATGTGGCTCCGCTACGTAGATGATACCTTCGTAGTCATAAAAAACTGCGAAGTTGAACGACTGCACCAGAGTCTTAACGGTGTTTTCTCCGCCATACAATTCACACGCGAAGAAGCAACAGGGGACATCCTCCCTTTTCTTGACGTCAGTGTACAAAGACTGACTGATGGCAATCTCGCAACCAGCGTCCACAGAAAAGACTCCAGCGCCGAAATCATCCTCAACTACGGGAGTAATCATCCTGCGGCCCACAAAAAAAGCTGCGTCCGAACTCTTTTTCACCGAGCCTTTCGGTACTGTAGCAGCCAGTATCTACTTAAGAGAGAGCTAGCCTACTTATACCAATTATTCCGATCTAACGGATATCCGATTAGCTTCGTGAAAAACTGTCTCAGACGTCAGAGGCAACCACAAGATCAGAGTCCAAGTGGAGAAGCGGCACAGAGGAAATATTATTCCCTGCCCTACATGCGAGGAATTTCTGAAGTAATGGCCCGACAACTAAACCGGTTTGGCATCTGCATTGCCCACAAGCCGGCGTCCTCCTTACGCGCAGCATTATCCCGGGCAAAGGATCCCATACCCAAAGAACAACAAAGTAACGTCATTTACCGCATCCCATGCGCTAATTGCCGTTGCGTTTATATTGGTCACACGGGTCGACAACTTGGGACTCGCATTAATGAACACAAGTTACCTATCCGCCGACGCGACCCCTTATCTCTCGTGTTTGCCCACGCTCTTGATTGTGACCACCGTTTCAATTGGGACGGTGCCGAAGTGGTCGCCATGGCTAACACTAAACATGCACGGGAATTCCTCGAAGCTTGGCACTCCGGTGCAGATAGCATTAACCGCCATGTTGACCTTGATGTCCACTACGAGGGTCTCAAATCACGGTGGACTGACTGGCGCCCACCTTAAGAACAACAACAGCTAATGCGTGCCCGGACATGCATGATCTCGCCGACACGCCATTCCTACCACCCTGCCCTACTCCCCCTCTCCACCCCAACACGGTGAGCCACAGATTGGACCCACAACACCTATCCTCACCTCCCGCACCCATCACAACACAATGCACACCTCCGCCTCACACGGTCGTCTGCTTACCTCTATGTCTGCGTCCTCAACCAGCAATGTGACAATGCCACCTCTCACTTTTCATTTTGTCTGACGACGGGTTGGTGTAACCAGCTAGAAAATTTACGAGTAAAACTCTATTTCCGACGGACTTCCTTCTTTTATCATATCATCTCGGAATGCATACTACTTCAGTTATTCAATATATATATATATATAGGCAGAATAGCATTACCGACAAAGTCAAGGGAGACTGGAATGGCCATTTCTGGCTTATTAGCCGTCGTCAGCCAGCCATACCCAAGCCCGAAGTGTGGAACACCCGAGCCTCGAACTCGCGACCTGTTGGTTTAGAAGTCAACGCCTCTACTCACCGGGCCACGAGCCCGTTGCCCTGTCGGTTTTCGATCGGGAATATACAGTGTTAGGGATCGCTCACCGATCGTTCATATGGAACTCACTCGTTCCGGTGTGCCTTATGGACTCTCTCTCGAGCCCAACCAGCAGCCGCAAAGCGGCGCATGATATATAGGCAGAATGGTATTACCGACAAAGACAAGGGAAACTGGAATGGCCATTTCTGGCTTATTAGCCGTCGTCACAACGGAACGAGTGAGCTCCGTATGAACGATCGGTGAGCGCCCCCTACCATTGTATATTCCCGATCGAAAACCGACAGGGCAACGGGCTCGTGGCCCGGTGGGTATAGGCGTGGACTTCTAAACCAACAGGTCGCGAGTTCGAGGCTCGGGTGTTCCACACTTCGGTCTTGGGTATGGCTGGCTGACGACGGCTAATAAGCCAGAAATGGCCATTCCAGTCTCCGTGTCCTTGTCGGTAATACCATTCTGCCTATATATATTTGCTGTGCATTTATAGACGAACGATGGTAACATAGTAGCGGACCTGTCTGTGTCTTTTTATCACCTGAAATGGGCATTCAACTTGTGTCTGAGCTGAAGCCTGCCATAACCCTAAAGTTCAGCCGGACACTAATAAACCTCGACGCTTTACAAACAGACCACTATATGGTGGCTTTGGCGGTTTCTTACGGAGTCACGGCTGTCTCCTCCTTGTACCTGAAACTTTACTTCTCAATATTTATTAAACCTGTAGTACCTGTATATACCGTTTTCAGGTTAGGTGGATAGCGTGTCCTCCAACCTGTATATATCACATTCCCGCACTTGCGAGTATGGTAACCCTGCTGCCTGTTTTAGAGTGCTTTCTATCCCCCAATTCGTCACGTTTGGTACATTTCACAGTTCAATGAAAATAATGTACGGTCTACAACTGAAAACATGCTTTTGGCAATAAAATATTAATTCTGTCATTGTTCTTCGGAGAAGACACTTATAATTTACAGTCTTTGTCAGACTGCTGAAGAAGTATATTTCCAGATTTAGCCTTTATATTGGTAGCTGTACTTAAACTTGTACTTGGACATAATCAGCTTGAGTGGGTTTCATTGTAACAACTTAGAGGTTTGTGTAGGTATTATTTCCACTCACCAGATGACCGATGCTTCATGATAAGAGCCTAAAAACTGGAAGCCTGCGAACCCGTAACCAAGGAGTGGGCTGATGTGCTCGGGCTTTTCCAATGCCGCAGTGATTCGAGATTAAACTCAAGCATTTCGACCCTGTTGCATGCTTTTGCTTATTCGACCATATTGGTGCATCCGTTCTCGTGAATTCTTACTTCAAGCAATCAAGCTTACTTTAACCACATAATAACCCTCAATCCGTAGTAATGCTCTTTAGATTTCGGACGCAGTTCAAAGAGTTCTCGTGGGCCCATTTAACGCCAAAAGGACTATTTTCACGAAGCTTTCGCTTTCCATGCTCAACAGATATCGAAATATGGCATGACAGGTCCGAGTATGCATGTGACTAACCAAGACGAAGATGCGTGCTAGGCTCTGAACGATTACTTATTGGAATAAGTGTACAGATCAAATTGTGAAAAAACGAAGAAGCAAGGATGAACGTCGGGTCACGCATGGGATCGGCGACCGTCACAAGACCTTGAGCTTCAGCCACCTTCTGAAGTAGAATAATCTGAGAACCTAGGTTGGAGGCCCAGAGGACCTTAGACATGGCTGCAAAGCCTATATGGGATTAAAGCTAATAGAAACCGAATAACACGTGTTTTGCAGACTTGAGATTGCCGTCAACATCCAAGGTCATTGCATATAGATCAGTGGAATACTTTCAGCTATTTTGGCCTCCTAAAGGTCAGCAAAATAAAGCTGACCGTTTGCTGTGGGAGCTGGCTTCAAAGGGTCTAATGGGCAGAGAATTTTCTGGAGCACGGGTGATGCACTGGTCAGGAAATTTTTCAGGAGATCACAGACTTTGAAAAGATAAAGTAGTTTGACATTTATTGACTTTGTGGTATTATTTAATTTCGTTCCACACGTGTGTATAATCAGCATGGAACGTTATCTAAGAGCTAATTTGACTACAGTCAGACATTTGACATGATAGATAACAATGACGATGCAAACGAATTGTTCTGAAAAGTGGTGGCGTACATGCAAAAATATCCACTAAAATTCGAAAGGGTTTACGCGGGTCTTCGCTTTCAAAGGTGAAAAATTCACATTTGAATACTAAAATAAAGTAAATCACGTCGAAGGTGGCAGCGCGGTATTTGATTAACTGTCCTTTGCTGAGGGAAATTTGTCCGTTTCTGAAACAGGGACATGCCACTTTTGCTTACGGTGTGTCCCATGTGCTGTTTCACTAACTGTGGGCCTAAAACGAGCCGGGCGAGAAGTGTGTTGGGCCAGGAAGGGGTCGGGGCACATCAGGGTACGACATGCGTTAGTCCGGCAGCGCGCCTCTAACCAATACCACACATGGAGGGGACGGTGGCCGGCTGGGCTCCGGCTCACACCACACTAATCACTTGCGCCCAATACCACGTCAACTGACTGACTGATTAACGCAGGCGATATGATGGTGCTTTGAGAAAGGAAGAGAGGTTATTTCAACACTGGAAACTGCCTCCCAACGACAATCAGGGCATATTCTTCGCCATGATCAATCTGACGCACTTTCAAACTATCTGAGCGATCTAAACGTCCTGGCTTTTATGGGTACCAACTAACGAGATGATCCGCTTCTCCCCTCAGGACGAACAGACAGGCCACAATGGTTTCTTCTTAATTTGGCCCCTATCGCACTCCCACTCAGTTGGGATGTGGATCGCCCCCCCCCCTTTTGTTTGTAAAAGTCTGGTCCATCGTTCTTGGACTCACCGACTGTGGCATGCGTAGATGGATCGTTTGCCTATATCAGCCACTGCAATCGATCTCGCCTTCTGTCTTCCTTATTGCGTCTGGACACCGAACTCAGGTAGGTGAAGGAGGGGGGAGTCCAGTAGATACCATGCAAGTCTACTATCAGGATGAACTATGAACTGACTTCCAATAGCTTAGCTGCAAGTTCTTTAATGAGAAAAACACGTGTCAGCGCTGCAACGCAAACTGACCTGGGGTGAAGAGACTTTGTTTGACAGACGTATAAATTTCTTCGTTGTTCTAATATTCGCGTAGGAGCAAGAATAACAAAGATCACTGCAGTGGCTAACATGCATTCTTTGTCCGACACATAGAACCCGCCTTCATATCTTTTTCACCAACACCCCTAGTGGGCGATATGCTGGTAGGATTGTGGTCTGATAGTGGTAGGGAGGATGCTTTTGATAGGTCGGGAGAAGACTTTCGACAGGTGTTGGTCTGTTCCTCTTTGAGTATCTAAATACTTTATAGGTAACGTTATTTTGCCTTTTATCAAAAGTGTGATTTTGGATCAACGGACGCCCTATCGGTTTAAAACTCTGTTTGGCCAGTCGTATTTTCTGGCTTTACTCGCTGCACGAGAGGGTAGGCCTTATTATGATGTCCTCGTAATCACATGTTGCGCCGTGTCTATCCCCCGCATGGTTTAGACTGAGTCCCTCTTAAACCTCACACTCGCATTCCCCATCGAGATGATTGAGGGTGGCCGCTGAGTTCCTTTCTGATTATACCATACAGTTGATTTCCCAGGTCATCAATAAACGCGTCGACATCTCCGAAATCAGTATTCCCTGACTTCTCTTCCGGGTTCGGGGTAACCTTTGGTAGATTCGGATTTTTGCACATGATACACAACTGTTGTCTGAAAAGCAGATTTGGATGGTTAATTACGAATCATCCAATGTTGCCTGTCTGCACAGAAACATTTTCAAATGCAGTTGAACCTTCCTGTGCTGAAAAAAGTGAATTAACACGTATTGGCTGCACTCAAGTTCTGCCTAAACCCATTATCTGCTGACAGCTTGCCTGGATAAAATAATTGGCTATGCGGGAGGTACAAGTGACAGCGGGGGCAAGTAGCCGCATAATCATCACGCCACGAATTCCCAACTTTGATTAGCTCCTGACAATTTACGATCCGGGTGGGGGGTGGCAAGCCAGTACTGCATAAAATACGGCCCTCACCGTTGAATGCGGACGCTACTAATTACTGTAGGCGGATGGGAGCGCGACAATCGTTACCTATAAAAGCTGTGCATATTGTGCTTTCATTACCCTTATCTGCGACTGTCTCTGATGGGATTCGAGTGAGAATCCGAGACGTCAGGCCAGTAAGTTTTTGTCCTCGTAATTCCGTCCTTTACATTTTAACCATCTCTCGGTCCTTGCCTATTCATTTCTGTCGATAGAAATGATGTCACTTATAAATACATTTATCTCTATCTGCTGGCAACTTGGTTAAAATTTGAACCGAACAATACGTGTGTCGGTGCATTTAATATGGAACTGCCCCGAATGTAGATGTGCACCACAGTGTGACTTGTTTTCAGAAGTTGCAAAGTGACATGACACTAGAAAAAACCTCTGGCCAACAGTAATTGACTATCCAGTTAATGAATCTCTGTCTAAATCCGGCCATACTTGTCTCTGCATCGAGTTCGACCAACCTGACTCCGAGAGAAGAAGTATCAGATTTAAGCTCATTATATCTAGAAAAGATCACGGTATCTAAAAATACCTTAAAGTTTATCGGGCAATCTGCATAAGCAAGATAGAGAGTTTTCATCAAGCAATAAGCTGATTACTGCCGCGTAAACTAGTCTGTGACTCGTCAATTTGACCCCCTATTCACACTCATTTCCACACAGTATTCGCTTTGCGTATTTATGAATGAGTCCCTTTGCTTGGTAGCATGTTCGCAATCCGCAAAGATGCACAAGGCAGCTCCTTATCACAAGCAGGTTTTCTGTCGAGTTGAGGAAAAAGGACGAGATAAAGGACTCTGCGACAACCTAAATTTCATCCTCGGCCAGTGAACAAATTCCAAACATAAATAAAATGGTAGATCATCGATCTTAAAAGCGAAATCCTGACCGAGGTCTGGATTTTCAGAATCCTGCAATATCGCACTTGGGCAGTCCACAGCCGCCTTTTCAAATGCTCGTGATTCCTCGGAGATGTTTGCGGTCACGCAAATGTCATTCGACCTGTCACTGTGCTAAATTGCTTAAAGTAAGCCCTAGGACAGACAAAAACTCAAAGTCAGCAGGATAGTAGACTGGATTAAAACCACCGGCAAACCTAGCTTAGATGAGGTGTCACAGATTTTAGAGTAACTTGATAAAATCTGCAGGATTTGATCGAGGTTGAAGCACATTAACTGAGAGAAATCTCCGTAAAGTGCTGTCATCTTCTTGTTGTGGAGAACGTTGCAACAAAGTTCCCCGTCTTCCAGTGCAGTCGGAGTCTGCGACATTAGAGGAGGACCGAGTTATCCAGCCTCTTGAACGTCTTCCAATCCACGGGTCATATAGACGTTAGAAGCGCATTAGATTATCTGTAATGAGTACTAGGCACTGGCTACCGTCTGTACGCAGTCCCCACAGTTAGCCTCGCTCTCCCTTCCCCTCCCAGACGCCAATGCAGTGTCCGATCCGATTAGTTCTCTAATTTTTGGGTTGGGTGCAGTGACTGTCAGAGCTAACACATCCCGTATGCGCCTGCTACACAAATAAACTGGTCCTCACAACACAGCAGGGTTTCACACGGCGAGAGTGAGCTGCTTAAATCTCTCATGCGCTTGAAGATCCTACGGGCCACATGGAAACAGAGCCGTTGAAGGTATTTCTCACTCACGTTAGGGGTGCATAGTCCGTGGTGTCGATCGTAGTCATATTTGGTGCACGTGTCGATGGCGTAATGCTTGGTAATGTGGTTCAGTCAACAATCCTTTACCGCAGATTTTCCTGAAGTTGCCTTTGGCCGAGCAATGCCACACAGTGACTGAATGCGTGTGTGTGTGTGTGCAGCAGGCATAGTTGAGGCGGGTGCAACGGGTACTTCGGGCTTTGGTTTGTTAGTCCCAGTACCGTGGATTCACAAATGGCCGACCAGACCGATGTGGGATGCCCATTTGCGATGGCAATATGGACAGAACAGGCTAATGGCTGCCATGAAGTTTGCAGTGGTAATGCAGTTAGTGGTGACACCTCTAGTGGAAGGGAAGAAGGCAGTGCTGCAGATAACAGAGCTGTCGTATGCGCAAGGTGCATTTGGCATGTTGGCCTCATGACAAATCCCGCTGTCATGCATGCGCACGTGTCAGGGTAGGCCGAGCGGTGATTGAATGTGCGTGATCAGTACAGAAAGTTGGGGCGGCTTCAGTGACTGAAGGTCGACTTCCCTGGCACTGATTCACTGGCCTCAGTGCAACCAATTTTGAAGTGATGTGAGGGGGCGACCACAAAGGAGACAAGTTAAGCTCGAGTCTGCATTGCTACTAGTGGGAGCGGTGGTGGTGGGGTAGTAGTGGCGAGCAACTTGGTTGACAAGGCAAGCATACTGCCTTCGTTTGGTGGATCAACCTGTGCAGGGCGAAGTGTTATACGCCGTACTACGAACAGAAGGTCCATTTTGCATTATTTATCGTACTGACTGCACACACGTCCGGATTTAGATATGCATTCAGTGTGATGATGCAGGTGTCTTTGCCTACCACTTACCGTCTATTGAAGACATGTCAATATTACGTGGTTAGTCCGCTCAAGCTGATGGAAATCATCTCCAATTTTTATATCGACTTTTCGTGTGAGCCGGGAAAGTTTCCCCCCAATGAAGTTGCTGCAAGTTACCATGCTGATTGTTAATGAAACTAGAAAGCTGAATTATCATCCACTTAACATAACACTGCATCTGTTGTGTCCGCGTCCAGGTGAAGCAATACCTGTGTTGTCAGCGTTTAAATGAAGCATTATGGTGCCGAGGTCATCACGGGGCGCAGCATGTGAATAAATCATTTAAACTGAGACATCATATGCATTACTTAAGAAGATGACCATTTACAGACACGGAGGTCTTAGACCAAGAGGAAGGCAGAATAGTATTACCGACAAAGACAAGGGAGACTGGAATGGCCATTTCTGGCTTATTAGCCGTCGTCAGCCAGCCATACCCAGGCCCGAAGTGTGGACCATCCGAGCCTCGAACTCGCGACCTGTTGGTTTAGAAGTCA
>CACRXP010000502.1:171785-216363 GCA_902702965.1 Spirometra erinaceieuropaei
CATCGGCATAGATAAGAATTTGCGAATTTCTGATAACAGTCGAAAAATCATTTATGTAAAGAAGGAAGAGTAGCGGATCCAGAACCGTGCCTTGAAGTATGCCACTCGTGAATCGAATGAGGTATCGAGTAGGTATTATCGACCATGACTTTCTGATGTCGGCTGGATAGATAAAACTCGATGAAATCAATTAGAGGCGTTCGGATGTCGAGAGCTATCAACTTTACTAAAAAACGTCTATGGGACACCTTGTCAAAGGCTTAGCTAAGATCAAAGTGGATAACTACCACTGACTGCTGCTCATTACGAAGAGAAGTGATTAGATTAATAAATGCCAAGTGGCAAGTTTCGCAGGATCGCTCAGGTAAAAATCCATGCTGACTACAGCTCAGAAGCCAAATAGGTATACAGAAGTCGAGAATTTCTTTGAAAAGAATCCTTTCAAGAAGCTTTGCTAGAGACAGCTTTTTGTACACGCCCGATAGTTATCAACATTGGACCGAGATCCAGACTTGAAGACGGGAATGAGAATCGACGTTTTTCACGTTTCGGAAAAGAATCCTTTCGAAATATAGACCGAAAATAAATGAATAAGCAATATGGGAAGATCGGATGCTTGTTTAATATTCGAATTTGAAATCCCGCTCGTTCATGGGCAGTGTGAGTGTTTTAAACGACTTATGTGTTTCTTAATGAGATTTTAGGGGACATCAATTGTACTCAGTGTCCTATCCGAAAGTAAGCGAAAGAAGGGGACAGGGCCGGACGCAGTAGTAAAGTGTTTTTGCAAAGAAAGCACTGAACAACTCCACCTTGTCAGTGTCATCGATGAGGAAGACTTTGTTATCATTTAGCAGCAGTGGAAGTCTGTGGCCACGCTTAGAGGAGGACCGATGACGGACGATGTAAGTGACGAGTTTGCCAGGGTTTTAATCACTGAGGCAAGTGATTTTCTTTGCCTATCACGCACTTGGCGCATTCTTCACGCCATTTAAAAAATCTCTTTGATGCTAAGAGAAACTGATAATGAACTAGTGGATAGGTCACGCAACTGACGTCTCAAAGTTTTTAGTCTCTTGTGAAGAAAATGAGGAACAAGGGAATCTGAAGAATGAGGCCTAATCTATCTATGCGGTACAAATTCTAGGATGTCCTTGGAAACATTGGACATGACATCACGGAGAATGTTCGCATCGCTACAGGAGAGGCAGCCACACCAATCCAATTATCTAATATAGTTATTTAGTAAGTCCTTATCTACGCAATCGTAGTTTAGGTAAGTCCGAACGATGCTGGTCTTTTTTGAAAAGACGAGCGGTAAGCAACAATGAATTAATACGTGGTCACTGTCAAAGAGGTCCATTTTGAATTCAACAAAAAGAGGATCAATGTCATTGGTAAAGATTAGATCTTAAATGTGATTATTTCTTGTTGGAGAGCGCACCAGTTAGGACCAGTTAGAAAAATTGACAATATCTTGAAAGGGCTGGAATCTAGGTGTACAGATATTAGAAACCCAGTGTATTTCAGGAAAGTTAAAATCCCCAGTGATTATTTTAACATCAGAAGCAGCTTCTGAAATTAATTTAAAGATTTCACATCGTTGGTCTTTATCACTGGCTGAAGAATTTGGGGGATTGTAGTTACAGCCATTAATTGCTTTTCTTAGCGGCGAGGGAATAACAGATGCAAAGCAGAATTTTCCGTGAATGAGGAAACATCCAAGTAATAGGGAGAACGCCTTAAGTGGGATTTAAAATAAAGAAGACATCCGCCCCCGTGCCTTGTCGTGCGGTCTTGACGGTAAAAAGCGAAGTCATCTATCAGAAGGGCAGAGTCGGGAATTAGAGAATGTGTCCAAAATTCTGTTACACATAATATCAGGCGTCATTTCATGAACAAATTGCTCCGATTTGGGCCACCTTGGTTATAACAGACCTGACATTTAATAATTTAATATCTTATGTGTTTCGAACAGCAATGCCATTGTCGACGGTATTAAAAAAAAATTTGGAGGCCGATATGGAAGCTGTTAATTAATGATGCCTGGAAAAATAGTACTAAATTGTCTAGAGTTATGGACGTACGGGGAGTCAGCAAGAGAAGGCTGAGCATGAGCCCTAAAGGGTTTGGGGATCTTGTTTTCGAGCATTGAAATGCTAAAACAGGGATAAGCTTGTTAGTAGTTAAAATGTGGAGGAGGGGGAAGAAGAGGGAGCTTTGAAGAAAATTAGAGGCTAGTGGGGGAGGGTAGGCAGCTATAATACTAAAAGGGTGGGAAACCAGATTTAGGTTGGAAGTCAAAGGAGTAAGGTTGACTTACATGAGAGCAATTGGCCTTAAGTGGTGGGACTCCTGAACTAAGTTGGGGCATAAATGACTTAGGGCAATTCTTGTATGAATTATTTGCTGGATATATAGTAGGGCTTTGGTAAGTAACCGGTACGCAGGACAGAGAACTTTTTGGAGATATAATTGGAGCTGCGGTGTTTGCAGACGTGCTGGGCTGAACAGACTTGGTAGATCTAAGAGAAGGCGGCGTACCCCTAAGTGGAACTGTACTACCTTTCTTTTGGGTCGGAGTCTGATTCAGTTTTGGAGTCTCATCGTTCTGACGCCAAGCCACCGGTGACTTAACTGTAGAGTTTGCAGCACTCTGTTGAACACTGGAAGTTATCGGTCTAGTTGGTGTAGACGGATTTTCATGCGTCCCCGCGGGGCTATCCGGAGGATAAGAAAGAGCAAATGGGGCTGCTGCTGCAAGTCTAGGGGCAGGCAAATGCCTCTAGTGGCCTGAGTGACATGGAGATATAGGAGTAAGATGAAGGAAGGAGTCAGATGTTTCAGGAGAAGGACAAGCTGAATCCACATGGCCACTGGTATTATGACCGAGTTGGTGAGCACTAGACTGGGAAGCAGTGGGTTTACGTGAAACGAGGGACCCGATTCTACGCTCCATAGAAGTAAGATCATTAAGAGAGAAAAATTTTGCATTTTCCAGGTACGCAGTGACACGATCTCGTTGGGCAAAGATTGCGTCAACCTCGACTGATGAAAATAATTTGACTAGGATGGCTGGGTTTATGCTACGGGAGGGTGAGCTTTTAGCATCGGCTATTTCGTAGTTGAAACCACATAAATACAGGAAATTGGTCGCAACATCAATTGTCCAAGCAGATCGAGGAACATTTTCAACAAAAGTTGTAAGCACTTCTTTGTCTATCACTAGATTCACTGGCGATCAGGTGAACAAGTGAGTCAAGACGCCTACATTCTTCAAAGAGAATATCGGAGATGCTCACGTCGAATATTTTTCCAAGAATTGTCAGCAAAGTGCCAGACTTGACAATAAAATCATTGCAGTTGTCCAGTGCAGACAGATTAATCTGCCTGCCACTTACAACGGGTGTCGACTGACTAGGAATAACTTCCGACTTAGATTTAGGTAGGCTTTCGGACTTAGATTGAGTTAAGCCATGCTTGCGTACAGAGACCGACAGCTTTCGCCAACCTGTGACTTTTACTCTCATGTTGTCTCGAGCAAGTTGTAATTAAGAAAACTTCTGACAGACCAGGTGACTGAATTTCAGCTAGAGGCTAACGATGTAAAAATAAATTACACAGTTAGAAAGAAATCGAATGCCCAAAATGCGAATTGCAGAGTACGACTGGGGATCAACGGGCGTAGACCAGCAGAACTCAGAAAGGAGATGTCAACAGCCTGTTCTAACTTAATAGACCTGAATATAAGAAAATATAACCAAAAAACAGGGGCTAAAATCGTAGAATCTCACAGAAAAACTACTTAAAATAATATCCCCGCTTTTCTTTAAATATAAGACCGAAGTCAACCGAAATTTCAAAATGCGTTTTTGTTTCGAAAAGATTAATTAAGTAAGGTTGTAAAACTAGTCAGCCTGCAACACAATTATATAATATTTCAGTTACCTCACGATGCCGGCTTTCGAATGAGCTTCCCTTTGGCTACATGCGAAAATTGCATTCTGTAAAAAACAATTACTTATTTAGCACAAATTTTTCTTATTGATTTTTGATGTTCTTATATTTTCAATTATATTTTATGGAAAACGTACACAGATATATTAATTCTTTTGCTCATTCGGTAAAAATTACGTCTTCTTCTAATTTTATACTCGAAGGAGGACATAATTCGGTTTTTAAAAACTTTTGCAATTCCCGAATAATTTTGAACCCGCCCTACCGTTACACTTGGATTTAGGGTTTCCCAACTACAAGCCGTATATTTTCCGCGTGCGGAATTCCCCACATTTATCTACGGTAATAAAGATGGACCACATAGATAACATAATATGTGGTCACTACGCTTCTGGATGTTCTAAAATAGGCTTTGATGCTAGATGACCGCTAGTCAAAATACATGAATACATGATACAGAAATTTGCGCTTTACGTAAACTTAAATATCATCTTCAGTATAACGCAGAGATTATCTCAGTTAGACCTAGACAATGTCTGCAGCTTAACTTATGCAAATTCGTCAGCAAAGGCGTGAATCATAGTACTAGCATCTCCGCAAAAGTTCTCATGGTAAACCATTGTTTTGAGAAGGTGAGTGGGTTTTATTATGAAAATATATGCGCATTTAACCGAGGAAAACGCAACCTTCAAATAGAGAATGAAACACCGTCGTGTCCAAAATACGACACACAATTAAATATCTAGAAGTGTGTTTTTTTTGCAGCAATGAGACATACAATTTCAACACGTATCGAATCGGTCTGTGCATGTTAAAAACTTGTTAAAGCAAAACCCCATGATTGCACTGACGAATTCTTCTTATAAAAACAACATTGCACTGCAGTGAATAGCGTACATCAGAATCCTTGGCAATAACAGTCTGGACGTGCATGTCGCCTGTAAGTCGGTCAGACTAAGGGCAAATTTAATAACAACAGCAACATAGGCGGTGGACACTTAAACATGAAATAAACCATCAAATGC
The DNA here is from genome assembly GCA_902702965.1 of Spirometra erinaceieuropaei. Lineage (NCBI taxonomy): Eukaryota > Metazoa > Platyhelminthes > Cestoda > Diphyllobothriidea > Diphyllobothriidae > Spirometra > Spirometra erinaceieuropaei. The sequence goes on from CACRXP010000502.1 coordinate 176,768, forward strand.
ACTCATTTTTGGAAGAACTTTTGATCGTCGAAATATATAGTGAAGGTTTCTGACGTTCCGTGAAACTGAAATTAAACTGCAAGAATCAGTCGTTACACATAGAAAATGGCAAATACCGGCCCCATATCACGAAAATAAAACTTCACTAACAATCAAAATAAGGAAGTTGCGGTTTGCGGGGGGGCATGTTTGACTTAATCCATAACCAATAACGTCCACACGTTGAATCCAAAATCACACCCTCCCCGAGACTTGTCGGATCCTTTAAAATATGGCCAATTTGCCACTTCAAAGTAGGTGCAAGTCCTCTTATTAATCCAAGACTACAATAAACTAAAGGAAAGAACACATACAGCGTGTTTTTTTCATACGAGCATTAAACATTTTAGGGATTTTTCATATCATGCAATATTTTGCGTTTGCTGAAATGACAGCAACCAACTGATCAAAAGTGTGCAAGAAGGCTGTTAGGCGAAGGGCATCTTTCTAAATTAAAGAAGGCGACAGTTAGTTTTGATAGCCAAAATTTCGGCTCAAAGTATAATTCAACCATTGTTTGGCTTTCGCGATGACAGCTAAGTCCAACGTTTTTACATTTTGATTGTTTGGAAGAACGCTAATAAGGCTGATGTAACTTAATCGATTTACAGACGCAGATATTAGAGAGGGAAGTGAACGAAAATCGCGCCTAATTGAACCGAGTGCTATGACAATCCCCGGAAAATGTTAAGATAGATAGTATATTTAGACATGTGTTATGCGAGGTGATTGACAGTTGCAAAAACACGGATACATAAATCAGAAACGAACAAGAAACGCCGACGGCAGAAGCAGGCGTTTTGTCGTACGCCGGTTCCTTCCTGTGGAACGAAACATTTGATAGGCTGCTTTAATAAAATTCAAAAAAGCAGCGGTCTACAATAACCGCGCAAATCGTGTGATAATCTTGTCATTACTTGACATTTTTATGTATGCTTAACTTATGATTGCCGACCACCCAAAACTCCCATAAATGACTACTGTGTCAAAATATACTAAACACGTTGCAACATAATTTGGTAAACTTTATTGTTGTAAATTTAGACCTAAGACAAATTGCTCTATGCAGACAAAGCCACCAAAAATTAGAAATACGAAATTTAATCGGAAGTAACAATCGTTTATCATTTTTCAAATCTGTTCCTTTTCCCTAAACTTTTGTTAAGCAGATAAGAAAATTTTCTTCCCAACTCGCCTCCATATACTTTTGTCACTGCAAAAATTGACAGAATACTTAGTACAATAGAATCACAGTATTATCTGTCATTTTTTAACAGTTAGGTTAGAAATAGCTCTTTTTGTGTGTTTAGCCGAAGTAAATCTCTTGATTCATTTTCACTTTAGAAGGTAATCTCAAATCTTATCTGCTGGTTGTATGTGACACATGATGACGAGAGGACACCCCGGGAAAACTGCTTACCGAAACATGTGGGACAATGAGCGTTAGCCCAAACTGATGTTTGATTCGTCCACTTTAGGAAGGTCAAGTCAAATGCTTTAAAACGATCAGTTTTGCATGTTATCACGACATTTTTTTACATGACTTTGATGCCAAATCTAACTGTTTGCCTTTTGACATGTTCCATCTCATTTCCTCCACCTTTGCACTGCATTTGTATGGTTTTTTGATCTGTAAACATATTGAGGTAGCAGTCAATCCGTGTCGATCTATTTCTGTCAAAGAATAAAAGCCACTATCGACTCAACGGAAGTTTGTGGAGGATAACCTGCATATTAAATTAAAGAAGTAGACTAATTCATAATATGTCAAAAAAATTCTGAAATATGTTTTCGTTTCGAAAATACTAATCAAATAAGGTTGTAAAACTAATCACTATGCAGCATAATTCTATAATAATTCAGTTACGTCGGGATGCCGGATTTCGAACAAATTTCATTTAAGCTGCATAAAAGACTGCACGTTGTGAAAATGACTGCTTAAGTTACATGCACTTTTCTCTTGGATGTCAAAGCCCCTAGAAATCCGGTTTTATTTCACGGAAAACATGCATAAAAATGTTTATTTTTTGTTTGTTCGGTAGAAAATTGCGTCTTTTTCCAATTGTTTGCTCAAAGGAAATGTATAATTCGGTTTTTAGAAACTTTTTTAATTCCTCAATAAATTTATGCCTCGACCAGCCGTTACACTTGCACTTCGGGTTTATCAACTTTAGTCGTATATTTGCCGCGCACAATAAACCATACATTTCTCTATGGTATTTGGAGTAGACCAAATGGGCTTCATAAAATTTAGCAGTGGATTTGTGTCATATTGTTAACTTTACAAGGCACATTGATAAATGCGGAGACATGACGTTTATGAACGGCCATTTCACGGTGTTAAAAAATCTCACAATTAGATACTATTGATAACTAAATTATGCCCTTCCTGCCCAAAACTGGATGATGTAATTTTTTACCATATGATCAAAAGAAGGAATATTTTATGCATTTTTTCTATGAAGTATAATTGAATTTTCAAGAGCATCAAAACTGAATAGGACAAAAATGCATACCACTTAAGTAGTCATTTTTTACAGAGTATTGTTTTTACTTGCAGACAAAAATGTTTTTTTCGAAAGCCGGCATGATAAAGTAACTGAGTTATTATAAAATTATGCTGCAGGTTGATTAGTTTTACAACCATACTTAACAAATCTTTTCGAAACAAAAATGCATTTCAGAATTTCGACTGACACTTCATGAATTAGCCCACCTACTGTAAGCATGCGATAGGCTATGGTCACATTTATGATCATATGTCCTTTAGACCATCTTACTGTGATGTCATAGATCATCATTTTCCTTACTATTTCATTCTGAATTCCTTTTTATATTATCATTCTGTCGTGATAAATTTAGCGCCTTCTTATTGTGTTCCGCTTCATTTTGCATGGACTATCATCACATGACTACACTTAGCCTTGTCGTCAAACCGCCTTACTAAGCCCACGCGTTTCAATATGCCGTGAGACGCCTTCACACCAAGTGTCGGTTTATGGAATTGAGGTTTGTCTTCCTAAACGTTCGCTTAATGACAGGTCACCAAGCGTTCTCTTGAAGATCGGAGATGGTGCAACTGGAGATACTCACCAAGGGCGCTGCACATGACTCGAAACATCCATCTATAAATTTCAGAGGCAACACCAAGAGAGTTCATACGTTAGCCCGTTTCAGCAATTAAAAATGTCACTTCTCTACCCCTAAACAATGTACAGTAGGGTTTGCAGCTGCAAGTTATGGAGCAGGACAACACCTCAACTTTTCTTGCCGGCATTGTCGGCTCGCCGTTAGACAAGAATTCGCAATTAACAATAACTTTCCCGCTTATTCCTAAAAAATCCGCCCAAAATCGTAGTTCTTTCCAGGAACTTGAGACTTAGATACGGCATTTGTGAAAGAGTGGCCAAGGTTAAACACAACTGACAAATAATCTACTAATGTATGTTCGAGTAATTTTAACTTTATTGTATCTTTATTTTTATTTTATTGCTGTTTACCATGTGAAACGTCCATAGCTACTTCAATCGCTTTACCACGTAACTTTTACATCAGCAATATGCAGACAATTTTCCAGTTTCAAAGCCTTCATAAAATTCTTTAGGGTTTATTAACACAATCTTTCGGAATTGACGAGTTCTTTAAACGCGCACCTCAGTTAAAATATCAGGAGCGAACTTATTTTATTTATATTGAAAATCAGTTTACCTTTTAATCATACATTGCGATTGTTTCGCAAAAAACTGCAAGATCATAGTGTATAACAATTCACTTTTCTGTAGGGCAGACATCAACAATATAATCTCCATCCGAGGAATACTTAAGACTCGCATTCAGACGACCACAGTGATCTAATAAATTCCAGGAGTTCACGGAATTAATGTATTTTTGGAGACAGGTAACACCAGTTTGTTAGCCTTCGTCAAAAAGTCAAATTTACTTTGCTCACCTTTGTGAATTCAAACAGAGTTGACAGACTCAACTTTTTGTTAAGCAGACATTAAAGCTTGCAGTTTATCTCAGGTATGAGACGCACATGTGGTTTTAACAGTTCAGTCATAAAAATCCCACTTTAAGATGTCATAGGTAATACCACCACGTCTTTCACTCAGGGGGCTAATGCACTTGTGTTTGGATAAAGTGTCAAAATGTGGGGAGCTCTGGCTGCAATGTTGAAGTCTTATAAGAGAGGGTAAGAAAGGACGTTGTTTTAGTTTGAAAGCAAAACTCAAAAAGGTAACGTATAAGAGTGTTTCGGGACCGAGGTTTGCTGCAAAACAACTGTTTGGCTCAACAAATTTTATCGTTCCTAACCACAAGATACGGTATCGTAGTTTTACTGACTCGATATCCACAAACATTCACTTATCATGGGACGCAAAGTTTGACTAACAACCAATTTACTACGAAACATCTTATTTGGAGTTTGGTAAAATTGACAGTTGATGGTGCATCGTTCAAATCAATAAAAACAGTTGATTGTTGCGCGTTCATAAAACGCCTGTTGCAACCACATTTCGATCCTTGATTTCACGAAGTCGCTCCAGTCAGAGGACGTCGCGATGCTATCAACTGCGGATTTCAGAAGTTTTGGAAAGCTCAGCTGGGAGAGGCGAACTGTCCTCAAGCCAGCAGTGTTAGTATGTAGGTCGACAAACACGTATGCATTGGACACGTCCATTTGCATTTTGAAATATTTCAGATCTCGGATACTCTGCTTTAGTCTGTTACCTTGCACAGCCTTCCTTTTTAGAAAAGAAACACTCGTTAATTGGGTCTTTATGGTTAGGCGATATTAATGCATGACAGCTCACGAAAATCACAATACCCATTTGGCAACTCTGACTGCACTTTTTGGAAGATTGATCAGACAGCGCAGTCGGGACATGTGGGCCTCATGAAAATGGCGTTCCAGGCTGCAGTTTTCAGCCTGAATTCTGCCCCAGACCTCCATCTGAAATTCGATTACATCTGGGAATCCAAACTGTATGAGTCGTTGAATAGGCCATAGCTGGTTTATTTCATAATCGATGTAGTCTAATAGGTAGAACTGTCCATTAATGTGCGGACATTTGTGGGACCCTAAAAGATGGTGAACTGACAGTGCCGTAGATGTGTTTAAATATGCTTATGAAGGCGTTTTATAGGGCTGTGGTATTCAGCTTTCTATAATAACAACTTACGAATTCCGCCGAAGCAACTGTAGGCTTTGTGGAATAACAGAAACATGCTCATTTCGTACGCAAGCATTATATGTCGACGGTGCCCCAATGCTTGTAGTTCTGTATTTTTTAAACGCGAGAATACTCCCCAACCAATCATCCGACGCGGGATTGGTCGAAGGCTTTTTGTAGGTTACGCACTATTTGCTTATATCCCAGCGCATAATAAACACTATGCATCGAAGCTTGTGAAATACTTTAAAGTCGCTTAATAATTTTGCATAACCCAATTCTGTTTACTTTAAGTACGTCCCATCCATGCAAGAATGAATAGATAATTGAACTTAGATCAAATTAACTCAACGGTTGATAGAATATAGAGGATTAGTTTAGTGAAAACGAAGCATTTTGAAAACGCCCACATTGTTCACATTTAGGGGACTTTATGTTCTCTGGTACAAAACTCGGGTAGATGCATACCATCAAAAGGATAGTAAAGAAATCTGGCCAATAAAATGCAGACAGGTTTCTTGGGTATTTTTCAAGTTTGTCTACGATCTCTTGCATATTTAACCACTACATAGTATAAAAATGGGTGCGGGCAGTCGAACAAGCTATGTGTATACGGTTAACTTGAACAAGCTTGCTATAAGCCCATCGATGAAGAACTAGAACATTGTCCGGAATCCAAGATATTAGGGTCGTACGACGCCAAAGGCATACCAGCTTTATTTTAAAATCATAAATTCTAAAGTTGCAGCAAAAATGGTCTTCAGTCACTGCGGACATAAAATAGCAAATTGCTCAAGACTCCAAAAGGTTTACACAAAATGAAGCCGATATGCCGAAACCACGGCACATGAGACGGGAGGACATCACAGTCATTAGTTCAGATTGCAGGGGATGGGCAACGTCATCCAAAATTCGCCCAGCAAGGGCTTGACCGTTTTCAATTGTCGACGTATCATGATATCGACTAAAAAGACATAAGTCACCCCGGTAGCTGAAAAGAGCAGTCGGTGGACTCGTTTTAAAATTAAAACATTTTTTGAACAAAACATGAAAAATAACAGGAGAGCAATAAAACATGGCAGGAAGAATAGAGGCATCTATGAATACCCAGATTAAGAGTTGGCCTGTGTAGTAGGAATGTAAACGACGAATTTTATGAAGAGGTTTACGAAGTTTAGTGAAAAGGGATTCAGCATAGGGGGAACTTGAAAGATTTCATGAGAAAGTAACGCCAAGATACCTGAAAGAGAACACCTCATTGAGAAGGATATCCAAGGATTCAAGACTAGGAGAAAGTCGCAGTCAGAAAATGCACCGGACGGACTTTTGATTGCTTATTGCGAGACCATTTTCATGCGATTATACATAGACATGGTCAAGACCATTCTTCACAGACTGGAGATGTATTTAATTTTTGAGAGGGTACCAGCCTAACACATCGTCCGCATACTTAACTAACAGGCAGTCGCTTAGGGATCCTAGATCATCAGTGTGGAGGGAGAAGAAATGAGGAAATAAAATGGGACTGTGGAGAACTGCACAGTTATCGGGAATAACCGTAGATTTCCGCCTGCCAGATAGGACAGATTGAACGCAGTAAGTAAAGTAATCACCGAGTCAAGAGACAGCCCCGGCTGGTGAACTGCACGCGGATGTTTTGGTAGGGAGAAGACGACGCGAGACGGTACTGAAGGCTGATGAGTAGTCAGGAGAAGAATATACATACGCTCGGCAAAATTTGTCTAGTCCTCTTGGAGCAGAGTGGACCAGAATAACGACAGCTTCTAATGTGCGACGCTTGATCTTATATGTAAATTGGAAAGAATCGAAAAAAATTAAAGAGAATGGCTTTCCATATTCTGGGAAACATGCTCATTGAGCTTCAACACTGCTAAAGCTTTAATACCAAAGAAGGATTTTTGGAATGAGGAGTAATTCTTACCGTACGCTAAGAGTCAGGAATCTTGTATTTCATGAAAGACATGTTCACAAGGTGCGCTAAGACAGGGGCTATCTGAGAAGAACAAGATTTAAAGAGAAAGGGTGTGACGACATCCGGACCGGCAACTGTTGATCCACGAACCTTTTTAAGATGTTTCTCTACTAAGGCCACAGACACAGGTAAGGAGACACATATAGTATGCAAATGTTATTTGAGAGCAGATAGCAGTCATTATGAGCACATGTGTCAGTGTTCCACAATGGCCAGTGAAACGCTTAGGATTCCTCTAGCTTTCAGCAGAGAAATGAGGAAAAGAAGGGGAGAAAGAAGAGGCAAAGAAATTACTAATAAACAGGTCATTCAATTTGGCAATCTCTTTTTTATTAAAACGGTAACGTCCTTTAGACTCTCACGTAGCGGTAGCTTGTTGGTGAATTTTCTTTTTGCGTCTGAAAAATTTTAGATAATGAGAGGAAATTGTATCCGCTCTTACCATTACAGCATAAAGGGGACTCTTAATATCCTTATTTCATTTAAAGATGCTGTAAGGTAGCCAGATCATGATTCGACGTTCGACTGTTTAAGAAAAGAGGGAAAGGTGTAAGACATACAAGTCTGAACAAAGCGAATGTTTTATGGATACGTGTTGCGAACTCTAACCTTTCGCTCAGGTTTAGCTAACAGTATATTTTCAGAGGTGGAATTGATTTTCGGAAGACCCAATAACGTAGAATGATCTGGACCTGACAACGGAGCCCCATTTGTAGCATAAAGAAGCTTGGAGTAATTCGTCGTAATGAGATCAACAGGGGGGCGTCAGCGCGAGTATTGAAGGAGACGAGACCATCAAGGCCTAAAAGTGTGAGAGGAAGTAGGTTAACGTGGTTAAAATCGCCGCATAAGGCAATAAGATGTTCGCAGGACAATATAGCAAGTTTTTGTGAAATAAATTGGGAAATGTGGACTAGAGCACCTTCACAGGTAAAGGGAAATGTAAATACTAGTAAACATAGCGCCTGTAAAAGTAATCAGCCGACGGCATTTGCAGATAACAGCGATAAGGTGTGTCAGATCATAAGAGTAAGAAATAAGCACTTACAGTCCCTACACCAATTTGGGTTAGTAAATATAACAAAAATTGTACCTCTGCTACACGATGAAAATTTCCAATTAGTTAGAAACCAGCAGAAGGACGGAGGGATGATTAGATGAGAAAAGGTATCACCATTTAAACGCGTCTCGGTAAGACAAATCACTCTATTTATAGCATGTCCTTTTTTCAACAAACGTTACTTCATATCTCGATTTCCGTTGAAGATCGACGGAGAGTTTTTCAACAGAAGGTCCGGAATTGACTATTTGTTCTTTAAAGCAGGCATGGACAGCAGAATTTATTGGAACTAGTAAATTTCGCGACGGCTTATCAACTGCAGCCTGTTGTTGCATAACACAGATAACAATTGAGGATGATGCAAAGGTTTGAACTTCCACAGAGAAAATCAATGCAAAACAGCAAGGTCATCGTATACTGCACGTAGACTAATCAATAAAATTTTAACTTGAAAACGCAACGTAGGAAAGAAAATGGGGAAGTTAACACGCCGACGGATCTCGTAAATCAAAAGATCTACCAATGTAAGCTGAGGTTGGCCACGTGGTCTAACTTTTGACATAGGTCAAGTTACTCCCGCCGTATGTAGGATACCTCCAGGTAGCGCAGTTACCGAGTTGTTCGTTGCCGAACTTGTTCTGGAAAAAATGTTTTGGCTAACGCTTGAGTGCGAGTTTTCAATCACACCGCTGTTTTTTCCGGTCTATAGGCTTAAGCTGATGTAAATGTGAGGAATGTGGCGTAGAGTGGTCATAAATACGACAAAATGGCCGAAAAGGCAGCACTTTGCATCACGAACACTCCGCAGTGGAATTGGCGATTGGACTTTCTTCAAAAGGGTGCTGGTATGCTGTAGAGATCTCATCATAATCTTAGTCCAAGTTAACAAGTCATGTTAAAAAACATGAGTATATCGAGGGGAAATAAGCATAGTAATTTACATTTTCAAAAATCCACATGTGAATGGTAAACAAGAAAAATTGCAGCGCAATCTTAAAAGCCCGCCTCGAGACGTAGGATTTTAAAGTTTGATGTGCTCGCTGATCACAGTTAATGCCTACTAGTTTAAAACGGTCCAAAAAGACTCACTGCAGGAACATTACGTGTGAACCTCACATATTAGGCAAATTAATGTCTGCAAAGTGCATTTTCTCGCACGGTTTAAAACTATTTTGCACGTGAACCTCTAACATAAATCAATAGCAGCCAAGATGTCGTGGGCCAGCGCCTCGACATGCAGGATTTTAGATTTAAATGTGATTTCTGACCAAAGTTTGAGCATAACTAGTTTAAAATAATATTAAATAGACTCCCTAGACGGCCATTCTCTTGGTAGATCACATACTAGGTAAAACTGTGTTGAAAATCAATGTGCATCCTTGATTTTCCCCTGGATTGTAACCTCTGTCATTCGACGCTGCGAGCATAGTTAAATAATCTTTTCTATTTAGGGCCATTTAAAGAGACGGTCAAGTTTTGCAATGTATCGCGTCCTATTCCAGGCATATGTAATTCCGTGTGCCGCAACATGCTAACATAGTTGGCAATAAATATAAACCGACTTGACGACACCTAGTACTACAATCCATCGCAAAGGTTTGATGCTTCGAATACGTAAAAGACCTCAGTGCCACTAAAGGAACTACGAGTAGACTATTACCACCCATCCGTCTAGAGGGTTTGTGCGTCAGTCGATAGACTAATAACTAATTAATGCATTCCATTATATGTCAAGGAAAACTCGTTCAAAAGAATTATTTGCCCAGGAAATATTATGGGAGGAAAGACAACGTCATGAGAACTACCGTCGACAGACCGTCTGTGCCACTGTTTGACTCAGATCGTTTCTCATGCCTTTTTTCTGCAAAACCCCAGGTACTATTACCTTTGCAATCACCTCTACAAGGCCAGGCGTCCCCTACTGGATTCTCAGTCAACTCCCGAGAAGCAGCCAGCATTGATCTAGAAGATCAAGGTTTACCCAGAGGAATACTAGCATGTCCGCGGGAATGGTCAGAGAAAGATGGAAAGAAGGCAATCTGTGGTTTCATCATTCACCGCCTAGTAGACGTTGGCCACTTGATGCACGAACCTGAGTACTTCAATCTGCCTGCAAAGTCCCGCAGGATTCCTCGATATCATTTCACAGCACCCACTTGACGCACCAATGCGGCAGCCATGCCCACGACGCAAAGTAGTCCTGCCCATATATTGTGGCTTGAATATATTCGACTGAACACACATATCAAGGTCAGCACACCATAGCAGATCATATTGGTATGCCATCTGGAAATCCCCCCGAATCCATCCAAATCTAACAGCTTCCGCATCTGGTCACACCAAACAAACCAGTCGCCCTATTTTCAAGTTCCACTCAACCATGTATTTGCTCTACAACTGTACTAACTGGAAGATAATTGATAAAATAAACCCATGTTCACAGAATTGTCTTCTGTCACTGAATAACTCGAACCTGCAAAGATAAAGGTTATTTCATTCGGCCTTCTGTACACTTTTAACTGGAATTCTCGCCTCTTTTTGGTAAGAACCCAGAAGCTGTACATTCAAAAGCGGGCAAAGATCAAATGCCATAACGCCCAGCATCGTACATTTGGCATACATAGGGCCAGGTGTACTTGGAATTGTAGAACAAAAGTTTAAATGCCGCGTTTAAAGTGTGTTGTAAAACCTCCTGAAAATTACATCATTGCACTGAAAATACTCTGTGACACAATTTGCGACTGTTGCGTGTTTAAGAATGAAAAGTGAAAGACCTATTTTGCATAAAAGCTGAGAACATGTGACAGGTGGACTTTGAAGGTAAACTCTGTTTCCAATTTTTCCTCATAGCCAACCCAGCATGTGTGGTAACACGAAAGCAAGCGATAGTGTGTGAGTCCTTTAGTTAAATGTAGTTCGCTTGGAGGGCGAATAATTGCCAAAGCCTTGCACCCGATTCTCACAACGCGACACTGGCAGACCCTGCTTTTCAGAAGTACTCCCGCCTGTGCTGGGGACCTTTCCATCAAAAGTACTCCTCAGGCAACTGCGCAGCTTTTCAACCGACGTTTTGTTTAGCCTTGTGGGCAAGATTTGCTTATTACTACCCTTGAATTAATTCACGCGTTGCTACTAATTTCAATTCAGTAGATTGAATTGGTTGATGTTGTTATTTAACACCTACGTCACAATGGCAAGCATTCCCTGCTTGGTCGCACTCATACCAGTGGCTCCTTGCTGGCCGATGGTATCACGCCTTTTTCGGTGTACGTACCATACTGCCAGTGTATTTAAGGTCTGATGCACTATAGCCATAGGATTTTTTATCGGGACCTTTTGCATGCCAGTTACCCAATTTCCAGTTCGGATGGATGTTCCTCGTTACTGACAATTATATATGTTGCTTTGAGGTGTGTGCTGTCTCTGTATTTGTCAATATGCCTTTTTAACTGATTTAAATAATTTGATCAACCTGCCTGTAAAAAAAATTTGACGGTCTCGATCGAATCTAAACCGACGACAGCAAAGGTAAGGCCTAAGTACAGAAAGGCAACCTGTTTTCTTTTTAAAACGAACTTTAATCGATTATCTTATCACTGACATGTTTGACTGTACCCCGTTCCCATGCTGGACTGAAGAGAATTTATTGAAAGCAAACGTATCCCCGCCAGCTGGCCTTCTGATTACTGCCGTAGAATTTTCCGCAACTTTAAAACCGTCTAAAGATCCTGCGGTGTTACGGACACTCAATAGGTACCTATGTTTTAAAACGAAGCTTGTGGAGGAAAAAGTGCTGGTCTAGTTAACGAGGACTTTATTGAAAGGGACGGGTATCCACACTACCGCCGGAAAGTGCTGCGGCATAGTTGTATAGTTTCCACCACCAAAATCCTGAACAGATAGGATGAGAGTCAGCTGGAAAGTACTCATGTAAAGATAAAAGAGCTTGAGCCTCACTGCGTCAACGCACCTTGACGGATAATGAAAGACAAGAATTCGGCAGCTACAGTCAGTCCACGGGAAGAAAACGCGGAGAGGCAACACGTTTTGCGCTTCTTAGAAGTGTGCGTGAAATGATATCACAATTACGTTTTCCAAAGACCCAGGTCGGTATTTAAACACCCACTCATATATGACACTTTATAAGATGTACTTGAAGCATAACCCCTTTGTCCTTACTCTTGCATAACTCGTGGAAAGGTTAATCAGTTAGAATTATAAAGTCGCTTCAAGGAACTCTGGAATCAAACCTACGATCCCGTACCCACCTTTGCAGATGGTATCCAGCACTTCAAATCAACACTGATGAATTTCAATTATAAGTACCTGAACAAGGGGCCAAAAAGTCGGGGATTGCTGACAAAATCATGCATGGAAAAGTTAAAAGAACCTTGGGAAAACAAAGATATCTTGGTACTAGGCCGGATAAAGTGACAGGCAGAGTTATAATGAACAGGGCGGACTACGTAACGAAGATACAGTCTATATTATCAGACCATAAGAAATTCAGGAAGGTAAACGAAGAAAATTATTGCACGATGAAGTAGAAACAAAGCTCGCTGAATGTATAAGAAGGTTCCACGCAGAGGGTTTCGTAAGTGACTGTGACCTCGAACATCTCCAACTGGTATGTACAAATATTCCTGGACTGTAGGGCTTACCTGAGATCCACAAGGATGATCTGCCAGTTCGTTTGATTTTGGACATGCAGAACTCATCATATCATTCGATGGCTAAGGGCTTGGTTGGGAAACTCAAGTCCGCGCATCATCAACTGGTAGCACGTGGTTATCGAGATATCTTCACATTCGTTGACGACGTCAAAATTCTAGCCTTGAAGTCATAATGATGTGCTGGCTAGATGTCCCGTCAATTTTCACAAATGTCCTGGTCGCCGAGACATTTAATTGCATCTGTGAGTTCCTACAAACCAATCAGCAAAACATAGGTATTCCGACTAGCACATCCATGGAACTATTAATAAAACGCACATTAAATGTGCAGCTCTTTTTTGATAACCAACCTTATAGCCATACGGACGACATTGCATTGAATTTTTCTTTAGGACCTCTCTTAGCCGAATTCTTTATAGGTAAGCTGTAGAGATTTCAACCAAGAGGTTAGATCAATAAGCATAATCCACATTGATGCTATCTTTGCCATTGCCACTATAGACACCGATATAGCCGCCCTTCTAAACGCGCCAAATCAGGCACATCCGTCAATCAGTTTGACGTTGGAGATGGTAACGGCCGGTTCGCTCCCTTTCTTAGATGCCCTTCTAGACACGAGACCTGACGGTAGCGTCTAAAGTAAGAAAAACCTGGTCTGCACAAAACATGAACTTCGGCAGTTTTGTGTCCCACCAACAAAAACGAAATCTAGTCCAGCGTTTTTGCGCAAGAAACTGGAAACATTTATTTGACAGACAACACCGAGGGGAGCTTGAAAATATCGTGGACTTGCTTCGCGAAAAGGGGTATCCTGGCAGGCTTATTGTAGTGAATAGTATCGAACGACCGGGAAAACCCACCAAGCTGACTGCTGAAAAGAAAACTTTGTTCCTCAAAGTCCCTTTTCAAGGGGACGCTGCGAGTGGACTCCTAAGGAGACGCCTTGATCAGGCTGTCTCGCAAGCCCCTTAGCAGCAATGCTTCAAATATCGTTCTTTAACAAGGCTATTTTACACTCAGAAGGTAAGAACAGGTCGCCAAATCAGAGCACATTTATATGCATCTACTCCTCTACTTGCTCTTGTGGAGTAGGTTATGTCAGTCATACGAGTCGCCGCCTATCCATAAAATACGGGCATAAGCAGAAGCAATTTCGCCCATATTCTTGATTCAGGGCATCGTGTGAACCCCAGCAAAACTTTTCGTGTAATTTATAAGGTCCCCTCGAGCTATCTTAAGCTACTGGGTTAGCGTTTGTTGGCAGTAGCTGACGTGGACGTGAATGGGTTACAAAAGCTCGCAGAAAAAGCTCGTTTAGGCTTCGTGCTTACCATATGCAGAGTTCGAATAACCACGTACAACTCTCCGCACCCTTCCGCTCTCACACCGCCTGTGTTTTCAAAACGAATTTTGACCGATTTCCTACTTACTGATATGTCTGACTGTGCCTCGTTCTCATATAATTGTACTAGCCTGAGGGGAATTTATCGAAAGCAAACATATGATCGGCAACTGGTCTTCAGATAATTTATTTGAATATGTCCAAATACCTATTCCTTAAATGGGCCTGCTTGTCATCTGGTGGGGAATCCTGCTTGAACAGTCGATTTACTTTATCGGATTTGGCGGTGTTGGTGTGGTGTTGTAGGCTGGGCGGGGAACCTGACCCACATTTGATTAAACTCCCAGTGGAGTTCCGTGATTCCCGTGTTGGGAGCGTTGGCTTCACTGTGTATTTGTGACAAACGGCGATATTCCATATCTCAGTTTGTCAATTTCAGTGTCGAATGTTGTGACAACTGGCCATTTGCTTGGCCAGATAACATCAAGCTGGTGCACAGAATTGAAATCAAAATACCAACATCCATTGGATTATGTTATTTAATATGCCGTGGGTAAACTCTAGCATCAACATAAGTGAACTTTATCTAGGAAGCCATGCAAGCATGAACTTTTGGTCTTTATGAGTTTTTGTTTTACTGATTATTCCTACTTTATTCATTTAGCCTATTGATTATTTGTAGGAGTGTAATAACAAGTCACCAAATTCTTTTGCATTCTACTTAAATTTACCTTTTGTTTCCATGTCTTTTGACTTTGAGTGGGCGGGATGATTTTGGATTTTATAATAAGTATTAAAATACTTAGTGCATTCAAGATTTTTCTGGCAAATGCAAGTTTTCATTTTTCCCTGCTTGTACATAATCGTCGTTCCCCTTGCGAACTGAGTGCCCCAATATTCTAGGCCAAGATATTTATTGCATCTTGCACGGGATGATTGGTCTCAGTGTCAGTCGCCCTGGCATTTTGTTGTCATTTGATTACTATAAGAATGTGAAGAGAAAGAGAGACCGATGTTACGGAAATCATCTTTGTCAGTGAGTCACATTAAGCATCAGACCCCCATATCCTCGTCAAAAAGGTTTCTGGGTAGATCAACACCCAGCGCCGCAAGCCCTCCCCCCCCTCTCCCAACTAATTCCAGATGTTTTCCCACTAAACAACTTTCTGGCCCATTGTTAAACCAAGCGGCTAACTTGGACTTCGGAGTAACGCTCTTCAGACCAGCACTGTATGCCTCTTCGTGGGGCGAGGAGGCTACAATGCGTAAACTAAACAGATGACGATTCATGCCGTCGAAGGAGGTGACCGTGACCGCTGAACACAGCACAAGCAACGGCAACGCGATATGCTTCCCCAATCTCCTACCAGAGTGATTTTGCAAAATGTGGATGATTGCAATGTCACTTCTTTATGGCCAATCAACCGCTAGGGAGACTAGGGTTTTGAACGTCACGAGGGCCGGTACAGAGCAAAACCTGCTAATCATCAACACAGACGTCTGTTTGTCTATCCGAATAGATCACAGATGTTTACCCTCGCCACTGGTATCATGAAGCAGCAAGATGACCAATATCGGTATTCGGTACAGTCCCGACTCGCTTCCGCCATGCCTGAATCCTGGATATGCAATGAGCAAAAGATGGTAGGGGGCGCCCACCGATCTCTCTTACGGAACTCACTCGTTCCGCTGTGCCTTACGGGCTCTCTCGGGAGCCCGACCAACAACCGCACATCGGCGCATGATATAGGCAGTATGGTAGTACCGACAAAGACAAGGGAGACTGGAAAGGCCATTTCTGGTTTGGTGGCCGACGTCAGCCAGTCATACCCAACCCCGAGGTTTGGAACACCCGAATCTCGTGGTTAGAGACGTGGACTTCTAACTAGCAGGTAGCGAGTTCGAGCCTCGGGTGTTCCACACTTCTGAGTTGGGTATGGCTGGCTGACGACGGCTAATAAGCCACAAATGGTCATTTCGGTCTCCCTTCTCTTTGTTGGTAATACCATGCTGTCAATGAGCAAACGCTTCTTCAGTTTTTTTCTCTCAGCTTATTTTGGCGCGTCCCGAATTAGTCTCGTAGGAAAGGTTCACAGCAATGTCGTCAGTAATAATAACAGGTCAGAATCGACGTACTTTCCATAATTTATTCCTATGAAATGCCTGCTCATCACGTATAAGTAGACTGTTATGACTATCGACACTATTTGACGAAACTTGATCAGCCCGCAGTGAGTCGGTATTTGATGGTCGTAGGCAAGCTCGTAGTAAAACAGTAGCTGCTTTTTGTCAACACCGAGATCGATCCCGACAGTCCCTGCACTGGAAAACCTCCGTTTCGAATCCAGTAAGTGGCGTCAAATAGGCCGCAGTTAGCCGCATATCTGACTCTCACCTACTAACTAAATATTCCTGGCCAGAATTTTGCAAACACGTCCACTTCACATAAGCACATTCGAACCCCGCATAAAAAGACCAACTGAGGACTGAAGTGATACTTGGAAGTCCATGTTATTCCTAATTTTACAAATCATTGCTAAACTATTCCACGGAAACACGCTGATTTGACCAGGCATGCATTCTGGTCCGAGGACCTGTCGAAAACACCTCTGAATGGGTCAAAATATTTTCTTCTAAAGGTCAGTTTCTAGTATGCCAGATTAGAGATGCCTTTACAAACAAAAGTAACCTGTTAATTGTGTTTCCTATGAACGAGTTTGGTCACAGTGCGGACTTTGAGCAGTCATTGCTTTCGAAAAAACGTCATCATCCCAGGAGGATCACTTCCTGCACAAAAGTTAATTGCTGCTCCGAATACTGTCATGCGGGAGGGGATTTATAGGTAATCTGTCAATGAATAATTTTGTTGGCGTCCGTCACAAGTCTGAATTTCTAGCAGTGGCGATGAGGATGTAGGACACTAAACGTCTAAATCAACCAGTTCAGTGCATCCTAAAAATTCCATTCCGGCATACCGGTTCGATCGGAAAAATTACCTCACACAAACTGCCGCGTTTGCCGAGATAGAACAGTTGAGCTCTTCAGCGATTCGATCAGAGCATCGCATGCAGTTTATGAAAGGCTACCCGACGGCCACCCGTAAATTGCCGTCGGGGATATCTCTTACTTATTGGACCCGCAGAAAACTAACTGACATCCGGTGGAGATTTAAACTTGGAATGGTTACGATATAGCTATTTTCGAAGGCCTAACTTTCAACTTACGCAGTTTAATCCATTTTAACAAATATTAACATGAAATATCGGACTTATCTGCAAATAACCTCCGAGACCATCCGTTATAATCGAGAGCGAACCGTTGCAATCTTGATACATTCACTTACAGGCCCTCTACAGTTTTATCAGGACTGCAAACGAATTGCTGCAGGACTCTATAGTCAAAGCAGTTTATGCACAACTTGCAAGTCGAAAACATCACAAATGATGCAGCCAAAAAGAGAATAAACACCCGCAAAAGTCATGGTCATCGTTTTTTGTCAGAAAAGAAGACTGCAATTTTCCTAAATTATTTTCATTTTAGACCTATGAACGGTCGCCTGATAACCTGAGGTACAGTTTAAAGCGGCTCTCCAATTTAAACAAGAAACAATTGCAGCAGTGAACTCGTGATGAAACCAGGTCCTATGGTCAACTTTTCAGAACAACGCCGAATCCAATTGTGTCATTCAAAGGCTACGGCAGCTAAAGTGACACCTCGCCTCGACCGCAACAATCCCCGTAAAGGTTCGACTGGTACTGGGAGGAAAGGGGAAGAAAAAGAAGCTGCTAAAGAAGAGGAAGAAGAAGAAGAAGAAGAAGAAGAAGAAGAAGAAGAAGAAGAGACGGGAGATGGAGGGACTTATCCTGTACACGATGCTGAGCTGTGAACACAGACGACGTTGATCATTGGTGAGATTCGAACTCGTGTTGACATCATGAAGTTATGTCTGCGAGTGAGAGAGAGAGAGAGAGGGAGGGAGAGAGAGAGAGAGAGAGAGAGAGAGAGAGAGAGAGAACGGACGTCCAAACGGTGTTCCGCGCGCAGAGAGGTGTGTGAGAACGAAAGAGAAGTGCCTTACCCACCGCTTCACGTACGCCGACTTCACTAACGCCCAAATGCCCCGTGTCGTGGTTGTGTTGGTGTGAATGCGCGTGTGCCGCCCTAGTCTGAGGCTAGCCAGGCGTCACGACTGCGGGTGGCCTTGGCTCTCAGGCCAGCACGTTTGAAACACGCGCCTTCGACGTACCGGGTCCAGGCACTCATTAACCAGAACAAAGAACGTGGACGAGTGACTTCGACGAGTAGGCAGCCGATGCGAGTCAAAGACTGCGTGCCTGGCAGTCCTTACGCAGGCATTCAGCTGCATTATTGCGACCAAATTACTGTCAGAATGCGGCGCGATGCCAGTCATCAGTAATCTCAAAACCGGGAAACGTAAGCAACGAATGTTGTACTTTGCAGTATGAAGTTCTGAAGTTCTCTTCCAAATAATGGGGACTGAGTGCGGCTGCGACGATTGCGAAATCAGTCAATGCCAAAAACGATGGAAGTGATTTATTCCTCACTTTTTTCCCCATCTTTTTACCAGGTGTGGCGTCGTCCTCTAGATCGGGCTGACTACAAACATGACGAAGGTGCTAACATTCCTGTAAGAAAACATTGAGTGCGCCGTTTCCTCGTCGATTCTCCGACCCCACACATATCTCTGCACTTCTAAAAAATCTAGCATTTTGTATAAGGAACAGATAACTAAACACCGTGACCAGCAACCTTCCGTTTCGCATTTTTCTACTGCTCAATGTCTTATTGACCATTGCTTTATTTTCTCCTGCCTGTTAATTGCGTCGTGGTCGAGCGTAAGCGAGTCGTAAACATTGTTTCTGTGAAGTCGTTAGTGATGCAGGCGGAGTTTCCTTTAGTCTTCAATTTTCCCCTTCTACTACTTTCTTCGCTAATCGGTTTGGCCGCACAGGTTCTGAGGATAAGCAAATTGTTTGTTCCCTTATGTCGTTCAAAGTAGTCACCCGGTGTTTGTGTTCCAACTTCGTCTTAGTTTGCAATTTATTCGGTTGAGAAAATGAAGGTCTTGTATGGCGAATGTGAAAACCATGTTCTGTCAGTTAATTTCTGTGTTTGCGGACAGATAGAAGATTGGATATACTGAGTCACTTGGCTGATTATTTACAAATGAATGAAAAGACTCACTTCACTTATTTGTTTGCATATACACGATGGTACTCTGGACTACCACCCATGTGTATTTGCCTACTGCTATTCCATAAGGCTTTTGGTGGAAACGTTAGGACTCTTACTAATGCATTAGCTGGGCTTAGGATTAATAACGGAGTCAGTCCTATGAAGAGCTAATGAAAGCTGTAAGCCCCTGTGTGTAATGACGGGCATACATCACGTGGCCTTCAAAGTTAGTACTGCCATCTTTATGATATATCGGTGCAGACTGTGACTGCATTTAGAAGCGATTCCACGTTTATATGAACACTGTCGTAAAATATAACAGCACAAATAAAATAATGTTCGACAAAAGTCTTTTAGCGATTTTAACACCTAAATATCCTTTAAGCATTAGTCTTATGTAAGGTATGTGGTTTACATTCAGACTATAGATTCTCAAACGGTCTCCTGAGAATTCGTTGTGTATTCTGCCTTTTCCATTGGTTGAGATGTGGCTCAAAAGATAAACAGGATTTTGCTTGATTTTGCTCATAGCTACGTCGCATAAAACAAAAGTTTCTACAGATTTACATTTTGCCAGGCCGGTCGGTGGCTAATAAATGTACGTGGATTTGTAGATTCAATCGAAAACGCATCATTTTGCGTTAAATTCCGTTAAATTAATTCGCACTTTTCTTTTGCTCCTTATTTCGCTGAGTCCCATGACATACTCGAAATATCGCCGAATACTTCATGATTTTTAGTACCTTTTATCGTTTACCCACAAAGATAGATTTTGCACTTTCTGTTAATAAAGACCTTCAAAATAAAATATTCGTTGAGGGCATTTACCGAAGTAGTGGATGCTTGGGCAGTTTGTTCATGCAAAAGTTTGTCTTGGTCACATTTGAGAACTCATCCAGACATGAATGTGCTCTAGTCAGACTTTTCAACTTTGCTTTACAAAAACTTGCTGTACTTTCCTGCGAGTATCTTATTCGGTAATACAGTGATTTTAACCACGTGGACCTACATCCCCTACACTTTTAGGCTTTGCTGATCGCGTCTCCTTCAATACTCACGCTGACGCCCCTGTTGATCACATTTGGATGAATCACTTGAAGTATTTTTATGTTAAAAATAGAGCTTCGCTGTGAGATTCAGATCATTCTACATTATTGGGTCTTCCGAAAACCCCTTCCATCCCTGAACGTAAACTGTTCAGCGAGCCTGAGAAAAATTTTAGGGTGCGCAACACGCATGCACAAAACATTCGCTTGCTTCAGACTTGCATATCATGCACTATTCCTGCCTTTCTTAAACAGTCGAATGTCGAATCATGCTCTAGCCACCTTATAACGTATTTTTATGAATTTGTTAAACTTGCTATCCTCTTGATACAGTTGTGGTACGACAGGATACGTTAACCTACTTCCTCTCACACTTTTAGGCCTTGATGGTCTCGTCTCCTTCAATACTCGCGCTGACGCCCCTGTTGATCGCATTATGACAAATCACTCCAAGCTTCTTTATGCTAAATATAGAGCTCCGTTGTCAGGTCCAGATCATTCTACGTTATTGGGTCTTCCGAAAATCAATTCCACCTCTGGAAATATAATGTTAACTAAACCTGAGCGAAAGGTTAGAGTTCGCCACATGTATCCATAAAACATTCGCTTTGTTCAGACTTGTATGTCTTACACCCTTCCCTCTTTTCTTAAACAATCGAACGTCAAATCATGATCTGGCTACCTTACGGCATATTTAAATGAAATTTGGATATTAAGAGTCCCCTTTTCGTTGTAATGGTAAGAGCGGATACAATTTCCTCTCCTTATCTAAAAATTTTCAGACGCAAAAGAAAATTCATCAACAAGCTACGGCTGCGTGAGAGTCTAAAGGACGTTACCGTTTTAATAAAAAAAGAGATTGCCAAATTGAATGACCTGTTTATTAGTAATTTCTTTGCCTCTTCTTTCTCCCCTTCTTTTCCTCATTTCTCTGCTGAAAGCTAGAGGAATCCTAAGCGTTTCACTGGCCATTGTGGAACACTGACACATGTGCTCACAATGACTGCTATCTGCTCTCAAATAACATTTGCATACTATCTGTGTCTCCTTACCTGTGTCTGTGACCTTAGTAGAGAAACATCTTAAAAAGGTCCGTGGATCAACAGTTGCCGGTCCGGATGTCGTCACACCCTTTCTCTTTAAATCTTGTTGTTCTCAGATAGCCGCTATTTTAACGCACCTTATTAACGTGTCTTTCATGGAGTCCAAGATTTCTGACGCCTGACGTACAGTAAGAGTCACTTCTGTTCCTAAAATATTCACTAATTTTGGTTCTAAATGTTTTCTCCAAATTTCCTTCATTTCAGCAGCACCGAAGCTTGCTGAACGAGTTGCCCTGGATGTTATAAAACCATTGTCTTCTATTACTTCCAATCCTTTACAGTTTACATGTAAGGCCAAGCACAGTATCCTAGATTCTGTTGCTCCTGTCGTCCACTCTGACCTAAGAGAACTAGCTACGTGTTGCCGAAACTACGTATGCGCTTTTCCTGACTACTCCGCCCTCAATACCGTCCTGCGCCATCATCTCCCTTTGCATCTTGTTCTTCTCAGATAGCCCCTGTCTTAGCGCACCTTATTAACATGTTTTTCATGAAATAAAAGATTCCTGACGCCTAGCGTACGGTAGGAGTTACTCTTAATCCAAAAAAGCCTTTATTGGTACTAACTCTTTTGCACTGCTGAAGTTCAGTGAACGAGGTCCCCACGATATTCTAAAGCATTCTCTTCCAGTGTTTATAATCCTTTACAGTTTGCATATAAGACCAAGCACATTACCATAGATGCTGCTGCTTTTGTGGTCCACTCTGCCCTAAGAGAACTAAATAAGTGTATCCTAGCGTACGTATGTTCTTTTTCTGACTATTCCTCCGCACTCAATACCGTCGCATGCCGTCTTCTCCCTACGAAAACATCCGCGTGCAACTCCTCAGGCTAAACTGTCTGTTGGCTTGGTGATTACTTTACTTCCAGCATTCAAATTGTCCGATCCGGCAAGCGAAAATCTACGATCCTTTCAATGACTGTGCAGTTTACCAATATCCAAATTTATTCCCTCACCTTTTCTCCCTCAACACTGATAATCTAGGATCTCCAACCAACTTAGATAACTTCCCTCCCCCTTCCCACAGACCATGCGCATCCGCAAATCAGACCAAAATTCTATGCCTTATTAACCTATCATGTTTCATCCCTCTAGGTCGATCTTTGATTGAACAGTACAAGTACATAATGACCGTGTGGGGTTAAATAAGAGATCGCGAAATTTTATAACGTCAATAAATCCTGCATGTTTCTTCACCTTTTCAATGTCCAGCTTGTCTTTTAGTTAAGTATGCGGACGATTTGGTTGTGTGTCGTCCTCTCAAAAATCAGATATATCTCTAGTCTCTGGAGGATGGCCTCGAATATGTCTCTCCATTGTCGCAGGAAAATGGACTCCTATTGAATAATCATGAAGCCGTCCATTTTATTTTTTCTGCGACCCTCTTCTTGTGCTGAATCCTTGGATATTCTTCCCAATGAGGTATCCTCTTTCACGTATCTTGGTGTTAATTTGTCATAAAATCTTTCATGTTCCCACCATATTAAGTCCTTCTCACTAAAATTCGTAAATCTCTTTATTACATTTGTCGTTTTCGTTCCCACCACACACGTTAACCCTTAATCTGGCTATTCATAAATGCCTGCATTCTTCCTCCCATGTTCTCTTGTTATTTTTTCTAGCTTGCTCAATAAGGACCTGTTGATTTTAAAACGAGTCCTTCGAATGCTCTTTTTAGATGCCGGCGTATCTTATGTCTTTTTTTGTTGATATCATCATACAATGACATTTCAAAACGGTCAAGCAATTTGCTGGTTAAATTCTGGATGACTTTGTCGGCCCCCTAAATTCTTAACTAATCTCTGTGAAGTTCTCCGCCCCATGCGCCGTGTCTTCGGCATATCTCTCTCTCTGTACATCGACATATCACCATTCTGCAGTGTCGTTCCTGGCACGCTACCTCACGTGCGAACAGATCCAAATACAAGAACTAAGGCTTGAATTGTCCATGTGATAGTTATTTCTTGCTATGTAAACTTTTTGAGTCTTGAGTAATTTGTTAACTTATTATGTCTACAGTGAATGGAACCCTCTTTTGCTGAAAATTTGAAATCAATGCTTTCAAAATAAAGCGATTACCTCCCTCCCTCTATTTTAAAATAATAAATGTCCACAAAAATATTAATTAGGAATACACATTCTATGACTTAGAAAAGCCTTTTTTATAAGTTATCTCTTTGTATTGCTTTGACACTGTATCCCGTTGACGGACGTCAGTGTGCTTTATATTTTTCACGGTGAAACCAAGAAAAAATTTTGACACTTTTGGTTGCTTTTTTATGTATCAAAAAATACTTATATTCTTCTGTCGCAAACGTCAGAACATGTCTTGCTCTTTATTTCGCGGCAATTTTCACTATCTTTGCCTACTTTTATGCCCCGTTTAACGATTATGAATGCACAGCAGAGCGTCCACATTCATAGTGATATCTTGTCGGGATTGTTAATGTTTTGGTAGTTCCATTTCTAAATTACATACATCCAGAGAGTAGACGGCATGAAAAATAGAGTTTCACATTTTTAAAACCGAAAATGACTATTCGGTGTCAGTCATATCAGTACAATCCCTATAATTTTTCAAACGACAAAACGGCTTCGACCCATTTAACCGTACGGTTGCCTATGGGCATTATTGTTTTACTTTAGGACAAATCGCACAGATTTACTAATCTGACCTTTACAAATCGATAAAAATATTGTTTCCCTAAAAATAACTTGTGTGTTAGCAAGATTATTCCCGCAGTTAACTCCATTTTACAAGACTCTCAAGAGTAAATTACTCTCCTATCAAAGAATATCATGCGCAGATGCACAACTGAATTCTAGGGCAGGTAATGGCAAAGGAAATGTTTGGAATCTATCGTAACACTCATTTTCACTCTAATTCATGGACATTTTGCTAGGTGAACTTGCGTAGACATTTTCTGCACAAGAGCATTTACCTGAAGGGACTGCACGAGTGAGCAAAACGCGCC
This sequence comes from Spirometra erinaceieuropaei, assembly GCA_902702965.1. NCBI lineage: Eukaryota > Metazoa > Platyhelminthes > Cestoda > Diphyllobothriidea > Diphyllobothriidae > Spirometra > Spirometra erinaceieuropaei. The sequence continues at coordinate 201,371 of CACRXP010000502.1, forward strand.
ACATTTAAGGCGTCCGGAAATTCTCTTATCAGATTCTTTCATCAGGTTTCATGAGTTAGGTCGTGTACTTTAGGTACGCCTTTGACCAAAGTATTTTGTACTTAAGACCCGTATCATCTGAAATAATGCGTTGTTCGTCCCTGATTTTATTTAATCGTCTGGAATTCATACTCTTTTAAAAAATCTACGATTTAATTCCTTTATAAGTGAACTTTGAGGTCATTTCCTATGTGGTAACAGTCACTCCTGGACACTTCCTGGCGGTTGCGCGACTATAAGGTCGTGTCCAGGACACAAAACAGGCGAGAAGCAGCATTATGTTCACACAATGGAGGGAGAGACTCTCTTCTTTACCTATTTCTTTCTTCTTTTAAGCCTCCAGGATGTGAGCGGCATGCCAGTCAACCGTGTGTGGACTGTCACTCATTTTTCCCCTTGCTCCTCATACACCGGTTTTGCAGATTTTTGCCCAGACGGATTTGCACGCATCTCGCATGTACCCTCGCGACAGTCGACCAAGCACAGGCTTCGATGGGAATAGCGGGGGGAGGAGGTGAAGGTGCCTTTTAAGCCTGACAGTCTACTGAAGACAGCGCTTCCCATAAATGAAGGTAGAGTGAATTTTGGTAAAAAAAAAGTTCATTCGGACTACGTCAGTGGGCATAAACTTGATATGCCCATGTGGGGCCCCAAATGTCCGTACCCCCACCTTTCCGCGTAGTGTTACGGCAGAGAAGCACAAACACAACCCACTTCCATACCCCCCCCCCTTCGGGCTTGACAGAATTGGACCATAATTCCTTCCCCTTGTTCAGACACGTCTTGACGTTCTCAACAATTCCTCCCCAAGTACTGTTGTTCACTTGGCACATTTCAACTTGCCGCGACGATGCGTTGAGACTACAAATATGCAGTTGAACTACTTGTGTTGACCAGCATAGTCAGAATTACTTATACCCATATCTGTGTGTGCAGAGTTGAGAGATCACGAGGGAGTATACACTTTAAAGCCGATTGCAGTATGCTGTTTGAAACTTTCTGAGTTTTCTAACTCCCTCCACCTGAATTGGGCTGCCTGAATTATCAAATTGGGTCACCTTCAGGTATTAGGACTAAGTCAGCATTTTAACTGCAAACTTCTCAATGCATGTGAATACATTTCCTGTTTTGTCCGACTATTTCGAAGGGATACTCTGTTGCTGTCTAAGCTGCCTCACGTGGAAGACCCAGGAAATCGGTCTGCTTTCAGCTCACAATGAGGCTTTTTAACGCTGACCGCTTCGTCTGTCAGTCTGTAGGTCTTGATTTCAGTGATGCTGAATTTTGCTCAGATTGTCCACGTGTCCCCATCCAGGTCTTCAGTACTGTTTACTCGTTTACATGCGATTGTGTTCAGTGGCGCTCAGCTGACACAGCAGAGCAAAGTTAAACGGCATATTCCATCTTAAACACGGCCCTGGCGGATTAACGCCCCATTACCACAAAACCATAGAAACCTTCTTTGCGAGTTTCGAATATAGGCCAGGCGGCCTACTAAAGACACCAACGATAGTATGCTTAATATTGGACAGGTCTTAAATTACTTTTGCATCTTAGAATTTACTGAATAAGGAGAAGGTCGCACTCCATTTTGGAAATAGTACTACATGCAGCCGAACGAAATAAGGGAATGGGCATTGCTGTTTTAGGATGCTTCCGTGGGATTTCCGGGGGCAAATGGCCTTCGGAAAGATGGTTGCGCTATTTATAGTGCAGTCGGAACTGGCCACCTTCCCTGCAGTGTCATTAGTCCTGTCGCTTTCGAGACTGACTGTGGTGCCACTAATGGTACCAGCAAAAGGTGTTTGCACCTCTAGCCGGTGGGGTGGGGAGGGGATCGGCACGCACATCGATGTGGTAAAAATATCAGGCCGCGATGCTGAGCCAGTTAGTTCCCAACAAGGCAGATTCGCCTCATCGAAATCGTCCCTCCTCTTCAGCAAACATTACAAACCGAGGTTTCGGCGTATCTATTCTGCGCCATGCGGTTTTCCTGCACTTCACTTCCCGCTTCGGTCCGATTTCTCTCAGAGTAAACTAGGCGCTTAGCCTCGAACGGCCACTACTGAAGTTCCACCCCTCACACCATTCCTACCCGCCAAAAAATACTGCCTTGCAGAAAACTTTACTGAAACAAGGCTGCAATACCGTTACCCGTACAGTCACCATCTTCCGTCTGAGTCTTTTTAGACCTAAAATTACGAGCATGTGGTGTTCCGCTGAACTCCGAAACACATTATTGAGTTTCTGGCCCAGAAAGACCAGATACAGATGAGTCAGCCTTATGCTGGATGTGACATGTAGCAGAATTACGATTTCCATAACTGGATGTTTCCGCGTAAAAACCAGCTTGAGGCCATTTTCCTTGTTTCTCGATACGGCACTTTAATTTAAGCAAACCTTTTAAAATATACGGTGTTTCCTGCTGTTGCAGTCGTCGTACCTACAGTCAGCCTTGTTGCTTATGACATAAAATGCAGGCCTTCACACCGACACGTGCACTTTTTATTGTCCATTTTTCTAAATTTAGGAATACTGGTCAATGTCTTCGTGCCCTATTCTGATAGCCAGTATGACGACCAACGTCCAGTATATGGCTGTAATGCGGTAAATGTACGGTTACTTAGTGGGCCGCGACTCACATGCACTGCTTACACGTCAGTATTGTTGCTTGTGGTAGTGAGTTAGAGCGTCACACTGGGACCGATCCCTCTTCGATGTCTATATTTCCTGATTTTGAGACTACTGATGACTAGCATCGCGCCCCATTCTGACAGTAATTTGGCCGCAATGATGCAGCTGAATGCCTGCGTAAGGACTGCCAGGCACGCAGTCTTTGACTCGCATCGGCTGCCTACTCGTCGAAGTCACTCGTCTACATTCTTTGTTCTGGTTAAGGCGTGCCTGGACCCGGTACGTCCAAGGCGCCTGTTTCAAACGTGCTGGCTTGAGAGCCAAGGCCACCCGCAGTTGTGACGCCTGGCTGGCCTCAGATTAAGGCGGCACACGCGCAAACACACCGAGAAAACCACGACACGTGGAATTCGGGCGTTGGTGAAGTCGGCGCACGTGAAGCGGTGCGTAAGGCAGTTCTCCTGCGTTCTCACTCACCTCTCTTCGCTGGGAACACCGTTTGGACGCCGGCGCTGTCTCCCACTCGCAGACATAACTCTATGATGTCAGCACGAGTTCAAACCTCTCTGACGATCACCGCCACCTGTGTACATCGCTGAGCATTGTGTGCAGGTTAAGTTCTTCCGTCTTCTGTTGCTTCTTCACCATTCGCTCCCTCTCCTTCTTTTTTTCTTGATCTATTTTCCTTCTCTTACCAGCCGGCACCTTTACGAGGGTCACTGCGATCGAGACATAAATGTCACTTTGGCCGCCCGTAGCAGATTTACCGTGAAATGGGGAGTGACACAAGTGGATTTGGCATTGTTCTCAAAAGTTGACAATATGATCTGACTTCCTCGCCAGTTCACTGCTGCAATTGCTTCTCGTCTTATTTGGAGCACCGTTTTGAAACTGTGCCTCAGGTTATTAAGCGACTGTTCATGTGTTTAAGATATAATGATTTGGGAGCGTCGCAGACTTCTTTCCTGAAAAAACTACTATGACTATGATTCTTCGGGTGTTTATTCTCTTCTTGGCCGCAGCATTTGTGATGTTTTCGGCTAGCAGATTGTTCATAGACTGCTCTGACTACAGAGTCCTGCTGGAATTCGTTTGTAGCCCTGATGAAACTGCAGAGATGCTCTGGGTGAATATATCATGACTGCAACTGTTCGCTCTCAATTATGACGAATGGTCTTTGAGGTAATTTGCAGATCAATCCGGTATTTTTTTGTCAGTATTTTTTAAAATGGGCAAAACTGCGTAAGTTGAACGTTAGGCCTTCGGAATCGCTGCCACTCCAAGTTTAAATCTCTAAAGGATTTCAGTCAGCTTATTGCGGGTCCAAGGAGTCCGACATATCCCTTAAAGTAACTTACGGGTGGCCTTCGGATAGCCTTACATAAACTGCAAGTGGTGCTCTCTGCGAATCTATGAGGATCGCAGCGGTTCATTCTGGGTGACGCGGCATTTTTCCGATCGAACCGATATGCCGGAATGGAATTTTTAGGATGCCCTGAAATGGATGATTTAGACGTTAAATGCCCCAGTTCCACATCTCTGCGGCTATGAATTCATACGTGTGACGGACGCCAGCAAAATTATTCGCTGGCAGATTAACTACAAATCCCCGTATGAAAATATTTGGAGTAGCTTTTAAGTGTTGTGCTGCGAGAGATCATTCCGAGGTGATGACATTTGTCGAAAAAAATAACAAGTCGCTGCACGTCAGAAGCGATTCCAAATCACGCGAAAGATCGATATTTTCTTCTCTTTTTTTATGTGGGATTTGTTTCCGGGGCTATTTCATCGTCGAAAACTTTTGGCTTATGTCCGACTCGGGCTCTTTACCTTAGTTGTTGTATCAGAATTGTCTGTGCGCATGATTTTGCCAAAAAATGTATTTTAACATGAAAATGCGATTTAGATATGCCTTCTATAAACGTTTAGTTTGGCGGCACCCATGTACGCTGCATCGGGACTTTATGGATGCTTTTTTCTGGCAAACCGCACCTTAGGTGTAAACAGACAGATGCTAGGTACGAGACTGCTAGCACAATCATATGTGTTATGTGCTACTAATTAAGATAAATCAGTGTTGATGACTTTGGAAAAATCACTTACCACGCATCACCCCTCCCCCCCCCCCACCCCACGCTCCATCCCCTGATGCAGATCATTTACGACCTCCCAAACTGTATACTCCCGCGAGTCAATCATACAAAATGAAGGCTTTGCGTTATAAACTGAGGACTGTAGGTGGGCGAAGTTGAGAGTCGTTGACTGCAGCAAAGATTTCCCAACCAGAAATTTTGGGTGTTCTAATCTTACTGCCACGTGGTCAAACTGCCAATCAGCGCCCAAGCAATCGACGAGTCACCAGAGGCGGCAACATGAAAGACACCGAAGGAATCCGTCTGAGTCAACAGAAAGGGTGAACTGTGCGCCTTGTAGCAACGGCACCAGTAGACAAAATCCGTGGAGGAGAAAAACGCAGGTTCGTGATTCTAAAGAAAGCGAGAATTTGTTGCGTGATCCTACTCGGCCGTCAGCAGAATCAATCCCTTGTTTTTATTAAAGCATGCTCCCTCCACTAATCATGAGTCATTATTTGCAGTAGGCTGTTTTTACAACGAAATCCGTGGCAGCCTGCGTGACCGGTTGCACACGCTGCCTTCAGTCTGCCTCACGTTTGCTCCCAATCGATGACTGGAGACGGGGAGCCTTGGCAACAGCGTGGCGAGAGCTCAAAGCAAATCGACTCTGTGTGCTTCGCTGGTTAGCTGCGGGTGGGCGGACTCCAGTTGCACGCAAGCGCTGGGGCCCACCAACTTCCACAGTTGTCACACGCCTGCAACTGCTCGCTGAGCCGCTTATATGCCCTCTAGACTCATTTATTCGTCTTTCCTGACCTGTGTGATGGCAATGAGAGAGAGAGAGAGAGAGAGAGAGAGAGAGAGAGAGAGAGAGAGAGAGAGAGAGAGAGAGAGAGAGAGAGAGAGAGAGAGGAAGAGAGAGAGAGAGAGGAATGCGCTTTATTTTGAAATCGTAAGTTAAAATTTTTCAGCAAAAAATTGGCTCCATTCACTGTGGGCAGTAAATAAGTTGAGGGATTATTCAAGAGTCAAAGAAACGATTATTATGGGGATAGTTCAAGTCTGAGCTTCTGTATTTCTGTCTCTTCGCACGTAAGATAGCGCGTTAGGAATGGCAATACAGAGGCTCGATAAGCCGATGTGCGACAGGATATAAGTCGGAAGCTGCGGCGCATCGGGCGGTAAGATTTGGCAGACATAAGATCAGAATGCAAGGGATGGGCAACGTCATCTAGAATTCGACCAGCAAATTGCTTGACCGCATTGAAGTGTCGTTGTAAGATAGTGTCAACTAAAAAAAGATAAGAAACACCGGCAGCAGAAGAGAGCATGCGGAGGACTCGTTTCAAAATCTCGTTTCAATCTTCATGCTCTCGGCCTATCGCGCCTCGGCAAACTCAGTGAAAGTGATAGAAGGACAACATGTTTTATTAGTGTCATTTGACTGTCAGAATTACTGGTTGCTTTAAGTTAACTGGGGCCAAAATGAGACTATCATAACCGCTCCGACAATAATGGCATGCCCTTCTAGCCATAAAGGGGCGAATGTCGACTTCTTCGCATAACTGACGGTTAAATGACTTGCCGTAAATTCTAGGGCGACCGCGATTTGAACCCGTCTCAAGGCAGTGTTCTTCCAGTTGCGTAGGTCGCCTGCTTCTCATCTGCAAAATGGGTAGATGTGAGGGATCCGGCCTGCTGACAGACAGAAGCTTTTCGCTGCAACCGCGGACTGCAATACGACCCTATTCCTCAGAATTTAGAAGTCTTCGATCGGTCACGACTTCGACGACGAAGCTTTCAAAAGCCTTCCCCATTTCCACCGACAGAAGCTCACTCAAACCCTCGCCGTTGGCCGCATATGGTGAACGGATATCCACGCAGTGTGGCGAAAGGGCAGGTTCGAGATCCTTAAGTCGGTGAACACGACCCGGTAAGGTGTTGTTATGCAGCCCTACCTGGTGGACACGATACTTTTGGGGTTGGCGTTAGGGCTTAGGGTTAGAGCTAGGGTTTGGGGCAACTATTTCTCAACCACTCAAAGTACAACCGGGCATTCCCAATAGCTTTTCTTTAGCATACAACTAATTGACCTCGTGCGTGTGCGTTCGCCGGCCACATCTGTAAAAATCCCCATTACCACCGGTCCCGTATTACAGGTGGCTGGGGTTTGTTTACTTCAGTGGGGCTACATAATCCCATCTGACCCCAGAAATCCAAATTTAAAAGCCCTGCATTCGGCAAAATCTACGCCTGTGTACTCGAAGTCGACGCAGTCCTGCAACGACGAAAAACCAACAGCCACGACGACCAGATGTCTGGCAGCGTCTACCGGACAGCCCAATGTGGTGGCAACTCTAACCGGGAGTTGGAAGCAAACCCCACCGTACAAGCACTAAGCGCCCAAGGCCCAGGCGACACCTCTCACACACATTCAGATATACATTTCAGTTTTCCACCGCCCAGCACAGCGGACTGGTTTTCGGATGCTCTACCCTGTCAGGCCGTCTGGCGACATTGGCAGCCGCGGCTGCGTGTACATCAGAACAGGAGCGAGCGCGGGTACGAACAGCCAATCACCGTCCACTTCTGCCTCCCGCCATGTTCTAATTCAACGAAACCACGCCCGATGAAACAAAGCCAGTGACTCACTCTTCGCTTCCTTCCACGTTTATAGCCCAGTTACCTGGCCGGTTGGCCGTCGACTGCGCGTTGTGTGCATGCGAATGGGTCCACGCAAGAGCGACCAAAATCCCCGAGGCAGCCAGAACAACCTTACGGCAGATTGCTGATAAAATTTGCGATATTGCCTGCTGCCTGTATGAATTTATCTATAAACTTTGCGCGGACGCATCGACTCAGTCTAGCTGCCATCGTCCTCCAACATAATCCCATAGTGTGCCTTAACTGCCCTGTTGTAATCGTTGAAATTGCTAACCATGCCAAGTGTTTGACACATTATAAACACGGATATCGATAACCTGGATTATAAACGCAATAGAAAAGCCATTCGGTCGAAGGCACGTTAGAAGGAAGGGAATACTTCTGTACTTAGACAGATGGTAGGCGTAACCACGATGGCTCAGTGATGCAGTCGCCCGAGCTAATATTCGAAATCATAACTTTGACCCTTGTGGGGAGCGATCGCTTTCGGCCTTTTCAAGGTAGCTATCTACAACCATTTGCCTTTTAATGTGCTAATGGCAATAAAAAGCTGACTTGACAATCGTAGTTTCCTCCCCATGAGTCATGCACGTCACCGTTTTTCCGTCCTTACTAGTAAAAAAGACCTCATTTGACCGTAAGTGAGCTTTAACTATACTTAAATTTAGTCGCTTCCTCTTCAGACTGCCTCTTCGCGGTGAATGCACGAGCGGGTGGTCAAACTTGCACAACATCCAAATCTTTTCCTCTAGCCTCTCATATTTTCCTAACCAAATTCGCACTAAAAAAAACTAAACAGATCGGTATCTGCCGAAAGGTCTAGCAACCACAACTGAAATGGACCCTGGGTCAAAAGGTTAAGGAAGTGCGTTCCGCGCAAATGCTGTGAGCTTCGTCGACTGTTCCTTTATCTTTCCCCTACTGCCGATCTGTGCTGGGCTCAGCCGAATCGGATAAGCATTTGCGAACCGTCATTCGACCCGACATTGTTTTTCTGATCGTCTTGTTTGTTTGTCTGACAACCGCCTCTTCCATTCCTCTACTCTCTCCCTCCACCTCTTCCCTTCCCGTCCCCTTCATCCTCTTATCTACCGATATGCTCTCTTTTCCCCCCCCCCCTTTTTGATCACTAAAAACTACCTGGTTATCAAGAGGATATTAGGAGCCTTTGGAAAGCATTGGTTAGCATTTCACTCAGTCACATTTGAAGCAATCTTCCTAATGATGCTTGAGAAGCATTGTCCAACATCAAATTTTGTGAAATGTCTTTTTCTTTACGAACTTTAGTTTTGTCAGCGTAGCGGAGAAGGAGATATGATCGCCGGAATAAGTGCTTTATTTGTCTGACGTTTTGGATTCTCGCCCGAATCCATCCTCAGAGACAGTCAAATAAGGGTAGTGGATTGTCAGGTATTGCAATATTTATATACATAAATATTTCGGCTCGATCTTCCCAGATATCCAGTTCACGATGGTGGAAGAAAAAGATTGCCTGCTGTCGTTTCTCGACGTACGGGTCCAGAGGAAGGACGATGGTGAACTAAAAACAACGGTTTACCGGGAGGCCACGAATACCTCCCGCATTCTATGTTTTCTCAGCAAACGCACAAACGCAGTTGCGTGAGAACACTCTATTTGTGTGTGCAAACTCATTGCACCGAACCAGCCGACAAGAAGACGGACATCCAGTTCGTGCGGAAACTCTTCACAGCGAATGGCCCTCCTGGAATTTTGTCCAAAAGTGAAGGTAAGGAACCCGGGGAAGAAAAGCGAAACCGGAGTGCTGTCGCGCGGTGTCGTACATAGCCGCTGTGACAGATGAATTCGCTTGACTGATGAGAGAATTAGGGATTGGCGTCGCTCACAGGCTTGGAGCAACAATCCGGCGGCAAGTCATGCACCCTAAGGACCCGAGTCCAATCAATCAGAAATCGGGGTCATATACCGTATAGACTGCAATTGAGGTCAAGCCAATTATGTTGATGAAACCGACAAAAAAGATTCGCACTAGATTGCACGAGCACGAGTTGGCTGTGAGACGGAAGGATAAACTCGCCTTGGTAGCCGCCCACGCCTAGTCGCCAGGGTACGGCTTTGACTTTGCGTGGGCCAGTCGGACGATCGAGTTGCTCGCCTGCTGCAGGAAGCTTGGCAGTCAACCGAGAACTCGATTAATCGACATATCGACCTGCCAATCGCTTATCAAACACGGCGTGGACAAATCAGCAGAACAGCTGGAGGTCATCCCCGGTAGAGGTGATCTAAATATGCCGTGAGTCGTACAGTTTTTCATTCCTTGACGATGGGCTCCAGTGAGAGTTCGAAGCGTCGGATAGATAAACAACTGGTCCCAACGATCGCCTTCCAGTCTTATATTCAATTACCTGGGCCACGCGTATTCGCAGCTGTGTCACGCGACGGCAGAATATCGACGAATTACGTGTTTGGGCTTCCAGTTAGTACCTATGTCGGGAATATGGTGTAATACGTTTGATAAATAAGTTTTATAATACTCGCAGTACTACTTGTTTGTAGAATGGGCATTACGTGGTTATTCCACAGCAGTCGATTGTCTTCGACACAAATTTCGTTTCAGACCCTAAAAAGTCATGTCCAGGAGACTTAACTCCATGTCCTGCAATGGGTAATTTCTGAAATTACTCGCTTGATATATATACATATATGGTAGGGGGCGCTCACCGATCGTTCATACGGAACTCACTCGTTCCCTTGTGACTTAAGGGCTCTCTCTCTCTCTCTCGAGCCCAACCAGCAGCCGCACAGCGGCGCATGATATATAGGCAGAATGATATTACCGGCAAAGACAAGGGAGACTGGAATGGCCATTTCTGGCTTATTAGCCGTCGTCAGCCAGCCATGCCCAAGCCCGAAGTTTGGAACACCCGAGCCTCGAACTCGCGACCTGTTGGTTTAGAAGTCCGCGCCTCTACCCACGATGAGTCATGCATCAACAGGCATATCAAGTTAGATGCCACGTACAAGAATCTCAGAGAAAAGTGGAAGAGACGAAAGCCGATCGATACGGACTGACACATACGACGGCAGCTTACTAGCTGAGGCACCAAATGAGTATTGATTTTGTAGCACGTTTGAAATTTTAATTGTTTTCTGCACATTTACTCTAGTCTGACGACGAAACGGGGAACCGACGTCGAAAATTTACTCAATAAACTGTTCTCCCTTTCTCAAAGAACGTATTTGATTTCAAATATATATATATGACGCCTCTATCTATTTACTAATACTAGGCGGTAAACTTGCACAACGACGGTTCGACCGTCGTTACTGGCGATATTCGCCAGTGGTCAAGAGGAACGTGGGCGTAGAGACGGCGATTTGTGCGCGAATTTGTTTACAGTGATAGGGGCTTGCGCAGGGCCCACCGCACTCTCTCCTCCCCCTAACTCCCCTTAGTTCGGCGTCAGGGCGTAGTTACGAACACCAAAGGCGGGACCGGACGCAGGTGACTGGCGCGGTGTTAACCTGCATCTAGGCGTGCCAACACAACACCACTTGACCTTTAAGATATGATGGTTTTTTTAAATGGCACTATAATAATTCTAGATAAGAAATTGTTTGACAAACCCAAAACTACGCTAGTCGCAACAGCCCCACAGATGTTTCCATGTTGACTACAGAGATACTTGCACTCCTTGACTGCGGCATAGGATTATCTGGCCGAACTCTTTTTGGACGCGCAGACTACTATAGGTGGCGTATCTCATGAAATGCTGACCGAAATCCCTAAGTGGGTTTTTGACCAGAAATGACTACGTAGGTTTGTTTGCAATGTTAATTGTTGCGCAGTACAACCCCGAACTATTTTATTCGCTTCAGGATGCTGGCTTTTAAATGCATTTCCTTCCAAACATCCGCGAAAACCACGCTCGGAAATAAATGGCTGCCTAAACAGTGGAAATGTCTTCTATCGATTTTATACGCCCTTATAAATTCAAGTTTGGCTTACAGAATACGTAATCAAAACATCCGTTCTTATGTTTATTTGGCAACTAATCACATTTTCCTTGAAGTATATACTCGATGAAACCGTGGCTTTCGGTTTTAAACGATTTATGGTTGACATATCATAGTCGTAAAATGTCCATATAAATAACGCAGCATCTGTCCGTTTATTGAAGCACCTAAGGAAATGTACAACACAGTCGACATTCATTGGAATGTTTATGAGCCCTATATGATACCTTCTTAATGGTATAACTCCAAATGAAGTCTCAATTCGAATTTGAGTTATTCAGGAATAGGAAAACTTCTTCAAACCGAAAGTTTTCCTTTCTTTGAGTATAAAAGTTGAGGAAGACTATATTTGCTGCCAAGTGAATTTTGGAAAAGGCGTCTTTGTGCGTTTTATCTGTAAAATATGATCGAATGTATAAGGACACTGAAAAGCAAGGGAAAAATTCATGCTAACAAAACAGCCATTTCTACAGAGTGTAGTTTTGTTGGTGTCCAAAAAGAGGTACGTTAAAGAGCCGGCATCATGGCTTGCACAAAACATCCCGGGATTATGCCCCGCGAAAATCGATATTACAACCCTAATTTCAAGACTCCGACAAACATTTCGTGGTGCATTATCTACCGTAAACTTTGGTCACATATCTCCTCAACAGTATCATCTGTTCGGTTACAGTTCTCCATACCGCTTTTTCTCAAACATGGGTTTTCAGCTCTGACCGGTATAAAAGACCAAAAAAGAGAAAAGCTTTTTGTTTACTTCAAAAGGAACCTACTACAATAATCCGACAGGAACAAGCTGAGACCCCCCAGTCACCGTCAATGCCTCCGAACTGTTCCATACTCTCTGCATATCTCCTAATCGCGCTGCTGAGGAATCGTATTTTTGTCATTAAAGACATTTCTTTTTCATGGCAGTTAAGTGCAGCAATGTATTATTCCCGAGGCGATACTTAAAGGAAAATGATTTTTTTTGCCATCAGTGAACAGCATGGCAAAGCTTACGAGTCAATATTTTCGTTTCATTTCTGATGTCCCTTCAAGTCAATAGGCAGATTAACATCTCATAGCTTCATCTCACAGCTACGAAAGAAAGGGCCAGATACGGCTGCCCGACTAATGCAATTTTGATAGGACGCGGGAATCCGGGCGCCATCATTCAGTGCAGGTGGCGTTGTGTCTGTGGTTAGAATTAGGGTAAAAATTAGGGTTAGTGGTAGGTTATATAAGTTGATTAGGGTTAGGACTAGGTGAGTTACAGCTTCAGGTATATTTCAGGACAAGGAAAGGGGCGGCTTCCTGGAATTTAGCGCGAAGCCGTCTGTCATACGGGGGCTATTCCTCCCGCGCCCAACCGTAATTTGTAGCGGTCGAAAACAGGCGACTGAACCTGAATTCAGATGGAATTCACTGGCTTTTCATCATTATCCCGACAGTCTGACCATCGTCGCCGACTATGTCCATCGGGTACCCCAGGACAGCGTGGGCACAGGAGAGGTGACTTGCGCATAAATTACAGTAGATGTGCTAATTCATGAAATGTCAAACAAAATTTCGAAATGCGTTCTTGTTTCGAAAAGATGAATTAAGTAGTGTTGTAAAACAAATCATGATGCTGCATAAATCTATAATGATCCAGTTATCTCAGGGTTTCGGCTCGCGAACGAACTTATCCTCGGCTGCATGCAACATCTATACTCTGCAAAAAATGGCTACTTAAGTAGTATGCAATTTTCTCATTGATTTTCGGTGCCCGTGAAAATTCAATTATATTCCACGGAAAGCATGCATAAAAATATTCATAGTTTTACTTATTCGGTAGAAAATCACGTCTTCTTCCAATTTCATACTCAAAAAGAGTATAATTCTTTTTTCAAAAAGTTTCTTATTGTAAGATTTTTTAATACCGTTAAATGGCCGTTCATGAAACGTCATGTATCCGCATTTACGAATGAGGCTTGTAAAGTTAACAATATTGCTCAAATCCACTGCTTAATTTTATGAACCTGATATGGTCTCCTCTTAACACCGTAAAGAAATGCATGGTTTTCCGCACACGGAAAATATACAGCTTGTAGTTTTGAAACCCTGAATGCAAGTGCAACAGCAGATAGGGTTCAAAATTATTCGGGAATTAGAAAAGTTTTTTAAAACCGAATTGTACTCTTATTTTGAGTATGAAATTGGAAGAAGACGTGAATTTCTACCGAATAAGTAAAAGAATATATATTTTTATGCATGTTTTCCATGAAATATACTTGAATTTTCAAGGGCATCGAAAATCAATGAGAAAATTGCATACTACTTAAGTAGTCATTTTTTGCAGAGTATAGATCTTGCATGCAGCCCAAAAAAAAGTTCTTTCGAAAGCCGACACCCTATGGTAACTGGATCATTGTAGATTTAAGCTGCATCATGATTAGTTTTACTACACTATTTAATTTATCTTTTCGAAACGAGAACGCATTTCGAAATTTTTGTTGACATTTCATGAGTTTGCACGTTTACTGTAGTCCTCCCGAGGCACTAGATGGACTTTTGGCGTAAAAGCATTTGAGTAACATGTCTTTCTCTTGTGTTTTTAAAAACCCCTTTTCTCTGCCCTATTAATTTAAATTAGCATGAACTCTTCCATTATGTCCCAACCTATTCCAAAAGCGGCTAACAGTGTTTTTTGTGAATAGCCTAAATGACAAAATATTATACTGGTTGGTCATTTGACGAAAAGAGTAACCATGCTTTTTAGCTGCCCGACTAATGCAATTTTGATAGGGCGCGGGAATCCGGGCGCCATCATGCAGTACAGGTGGCGTTGCGTCTACGGTTGGAATTAGGGTAAACATTTGGGTTAGTGGTAGGATTTATAATTTGATAAGGGTTAGAACTAGGTGAGTTACAGCTTCAGGCATATTTCAGGACAAGGAAAGGGGCGGCTTCCTGGAATTTAGCGCGATGCCGTCTGTCATACCGGGGGGCTATTCCTCCCGCGCCTAACCGCAATTTGTAACGGTCGAAAACAGGCGACTGAACCTAAATTCAGATGGAATTCACTGGCTTTTCATCATTATCCCGACAGTCTGACCATCGTCGCAGACCATGTCCATCGGGTACCCTAGGACAGCGTGGGCACAGGAGAGGTGACTTGCGCATAAATTAGTTTATAGCAGTAGTAGACTTGCGTACTATCGACTGCACTCTCTCCCTCACCCTCTTGCATCCGGTATCAATACAGACGGGTAGTCGCCGAGGGTGCGGTGGCAAATAAGATCAAATAACCCGCCTGCGCGTGCCACACAGGCCAGTGGATTAAGTCTACATACAGTAGGTGGTTTAACCCATGAAATGTCAACCGAAATTCCGAAATGCGTTCTCGTTTCGCAAAGATTAATTAAGTAGGTTTGTAAAACTAGTCAGCCTGCAACATAACTCTATAACAATTCAGTTACCTCAAAAGGACGGCTTTCAAACGAACTCCTTTCCGACTGCATGCAAAAACGACACATTCTGTAAAAAAATGACTACTTAAGTAGCATGCATTTTCTGATTGATTTTCGGTGCCCCTAAATGTCCAATCATATTTCATGGAAA
>CACRXP010000502.1:221874-249832 GCA_902702965.1 Spirometra erinaceieuropaei
GGCGGGGGCGAGGACCGAGTGCGGTAGATGCATCTCAAATCCATCATTACTTTAAACTAACTCACGCGCAAGTCAGCATCGATGCACATGCCACCCCATAAACACCTGCTGGCAAGCCTTGCCAACCAACGTAAAGATTACGACCTTTAATTGTAATCAGTTGTTGTTACAACATCCGCTGACAAAGGTAATGCAACCGTCTCCTGAAGAAGATCGATATCACTAAAAATGCGAGGCAAGTCTTCAACTGCGGGGCAGTCTAAACCCCACTCGGCAATGATCAGACGTAAAAGTGTGCAGAAGATGCCTAGCAGAAAGTGAAAGTGCTCGCTCAACTGTAACTCATAAGTTCTAATGACTCCAAGTTTGTGACCCCCGGTGACACCCCATGCAGTGCTTGTATATGGCCTCCAAAGGCGCACAAATCAGATGCACCACCGAGGTTTATAGTGCCCCCCCCCCCCATCGCGCGAACTACTTACAGTTTGACGGAGTGGTTGCACACGTACCTATTTGCATAAGATGTAGTGAGATTCTTTTAAGTTAAACTGTCACCAAAAATTGTGGAAGGGGGGCAGAACTGCACAATAGGCTCTGGAGGATTGAGCTGAACTGTTGGCACGATCGTGCCCTCCCCCCCTGCATCTCTGTAATCGAGGTGTGTTTTTTCACTCACCCTCCGCTATGAAGCAATTAACCTACCTATGAACTTTCCGTCGACAACACTCAGCCAGAGGCCGTGGTTTCTGTGTTCTGACCGAAAACATATCTATTCTTGATAAGGTGATACCGACAAAGACAAGGGATCACCTTATCAACATATATCACTAGTCGCTGTGCGACTGCCTGCGAGGGTTTAAGTATGAGCCCCAAGACACAACAGAACGAGCATGTTCTGTAACCTGATCGGTGAGCGCCCATCTGTCATAATATCTATTCTTATTATAATTTTTCGTATTTTTTGAATCCGCCGACCTAACTAAGCCAATGATTTCATGGTGACGTCCCAGTCTTCAGAGTTCGACCATCGATTTCGACGATGTCCACCGTGTGTTCCACTGCAGATGGTGGGAGCAAGGACGGTGACTTGCGCATGGGGTTCATAGTGCGAGTAGACTTGCGCTGCAACTACCACACTCTTTCCTCGCCCACCTGAACCCGGTTTCAAGACAGAGTCCAGAAGACCGGAGACGGGGGAGGACGCAGGTGGATGGCACGATAGAGCCCGCACCTTGATGTTCCACTCTACACCCCCTAGTCCACACAGCAAATAACCAGGTTTTTGACCAACACAACAGAGATTGGAGGCTGGCACGGTCGAAGCAGTCGCACCTAGGCGTGCCGCCAACGCCTGGCTCGGATTTCACACAGTAGGAGTGCCATAAAGGCCACATTGACGAATAGCCTGACTTACAGACCACCAGCCGGCCACTCTACACAAACGCACAACACTGGGCCGACTGCGAGGTCCAAATCATCCCGTCAGTTGGCAACCTTCCAAGCCACGACTGTTAGCGCACCGTGATAGCTTCAAGCGCGTCAGATTGTTTATAGCGAAGAGAATGCGCCGAGTCGTCGACCTCATTCTCCCTCCCCATTACCATGCCTCAGCCCCTGTCCGAGGCGGTCAGCAGACTGGAGCGGGGAATGGGTGCGTTGGCTGACGTGGTCTAGTGACCATGTCTGCGCC
Source organism: Spirometra erinaceieuropaei (assembly GCA_902702965.1). NCBI lineage: Eukaryota > Metazoa > Platyhelminthes > Cestoda > Diphyllobothriidea > Diphyllobothriidae > Spirometra > Spirometra erinaceieuropaei. The sequence continues at coordinate 223,565 of CACRXP010000502.1, forward strand.
CGCCACACAAGCGACCTGGCCCCCCAAACACAAGCACCAGGATTTCACACAACGGGAGTTGAACGGCGTATCCCTCACATGCGTGGGAGTGCCGTGGAAGCAGCTGTTTCCACCCGGCCCCCAATCCACCAGTCAGCCACTCCACACACTCGACCACAACTGGACGGACTGCGTGGACCGAGTTGGGGCGTCAGTCAGCAACCTTGTAATCCGCGGCGCTTGATGTGTCGAGATAGTGTCAGACGCAAGTCGCCCGTGCAGACGAAGCCGCATGGAGACCGAGTCGAGAAGCACATTTGGTAGCGTCAGACCGATTGATCTAGCCATGTGATAGCATCCCTACCTCAAGTTGTACCGTTGTGGTTAACGAAATCCATGGCATATGAAAATGTGCCTTCCCTATATTTACCATTTCATGCCAACGTTCGGGTTTTGCTAGCACAGAAATCGTGTTTTGGCCATGCTTCATGCATACGGGTAGAGTTTTACAGACCTTTTTCCGGTCGCTTAAAAGAGGTTAATTGTAGAAGATACTTTAAGTGGTATTGAAGCAATAAGGTTAGAAGATCCAGAATCCTTTGTTTTCACACCTAATGCCAACCATCTTGAACCTAGTCAAAATCTCTCACCTATTCCGACGCAGTCGTCGAATTCGGCATCAAAACTTCGAGGGTAAAGACAAAGAAGCAGCTTTAGCTGACATAACATGAGGTCTAAGTGAGTAAATGACTACTACTCTCTAAGACATGCGTGGAGCGAATATGCGTTACCATATTTGTAATGCAAGCTTGAATGCTTGCACAAAATAACCAACCGTCTAACCTCCACTATCCATGCGAACTGCCATTCTGGAAGCTCGTGAAGGGGATGTTGACGGTGGTTCTCGTTGTTTCGTGTAAATTTTCGACCACGTATTTGATCACTCTGAACCACGGCCAAATCACACGATAACGCCTCCTGATTCCTAAGAGGTAAGCTCTGCATCCCTGAAAACGGTTTGTTGGTCATCTTAGACGGCTGCAGACTTATATTTCGATATAATGAAATAACGACCCAATCTTGTCTGGGCCGCCACAGGACTCCCAGTGTGCGCCACGGCTGCCGGCAACCGGGACTGCCACCGCACTCAGGAATGATGGCATTTGTTGTTGTGTGCAATCCGCTATGGCCCCCATGTTGGTCCAGCACATCTACCACGAGACCCGTTTGGGGGGGGGGGCGCACACGCACACGATAGCTCGACCGCCGTTGCCGACGATGTCCATCGTGTGCTCCACAGCGAGCTGAGAACAGGCACGGCGACTTGCGCGTGATTTAGTTTATAGTGAATGTTAACTGGGGCAGCAGCTACCACACTCTCTCCGCCTCCTCCACCTGGAGCAGGGGTCAAGACAGAATCAAGAAGACCGGAGTCGAGGGATGGCACAGGTGAATAGCACGATCGCGCGCACACCCTGGTGCTCCACTCTACACCCCCTGATCCACACAGCAAACGACCAGAATTTTAACCATCGACGTCAGCGGGCAACTGGGTCTGCCATCGCACCCCCGAAATGTTGACTTTTGTTATGGTGCGCATTCCGATAACGCTTGCCAGGGTCCAATGTGGCCCTCGTATTGGTCCAGCAGCTGTCCTTACCTGGTTTGTTGCACTCATAGTGAGTTGTTTACGTGTTATATGCGTTGTTTGTCCTATAGCACAACGTTAGTTGTCGCTAGAATCTAGTTGGCGGACGGAGAGAATTGGACTGAGTGAGACCCTAATCACAACAGTACAGGGCATACGCTTACTTGACATGTATTTATAAGTATGTATTTATTGCGTAGACAGCACATTAAGAGTGCAATCTTAATGAGCTTTCTTACATATTATATGTGGTATACGTCCTATGGTAAAACGTTTATTACCGCCAGTAGCAATCTGGGTGGTGGACGGAATGTGATCCAGCGAGATCTTAACCACATTATTGAGGGTCACGCGTTACTTGTCTTACTTACTTACTCGAAACCGACAGGGTAACGGGCTCGTAGCCCAGTGGTTAGAGGCTTGGACTTCTAACTAACAGGTCGCGAGTTCGAGCCTCGGATTTTCCACACTTCGGGGTTGGGTATGACTGGCTGACGACGGCCACCAAGCCATAAATGGCTTTTCTAGTCTCCCTTTTCTTTGTCGGCAAAACCATACTGCCCATATCATGCGCCGCTGTGCAGCTGCTGGTTGGCCTCGAGAGAGAGAGAGCCCGTAAGGCGCAACGGAAGGAGTGAGTTCCGTAAGAATGATCGGTGAGCGCCCCCTACCATTGTATATTCCCGATCGAAACGGACAGGACAACGGGCCGTGGCCCAGTGATTAGAGGCCTTGACTTCTCGCCCCTAAATGTATCTCACTGAGACCTCGTGCCGAACCTATAGTCAGTGCACACCATACAACCTACAAGATAGTGCGAATTGCAGTAACTGATTGATCTCACGAAATGTTAATCTCCATAAAAATATTATTCCTTATACTCGTTTGGTATCAGACCATGTCTTCTTATCTTATGAATTTAAAAAGTTTTTTGAGTTCCGATTAATTTTGAACTGAATCTACCGTCACATAATCGTTCAAGCTTCTCAGTCTGCAAGTTGCATACGTTTCTTGTAAGGAGAAGTATAAACCCCTTTATGCCATCAAGAAAATAACATATGGGCTCAAACATGTTGCGACGGATGTGGACTATATTTCACACTAATGAGGAGCATTATTAAACTGAAGGATAGGATACAATTCGAATGAACATTTTACGGTCTTAAATGTCTCATAAACAGAAACCTTTTTAAAACCGAAAGAAACCGTTCCTTAGAGCCTAACATTTGAACAAAATATGATTTTTTTTACCAGAGAATTACAAAAAATAATAACTTTGTGAATATTTTCTGCAAAACATAGTTAATTTACTAGGACATCGAAAATCGATAGATAGAATGTATACTATTTAACTAGTAGCTTTTTAGCGGGTACGGTTTTTGCAGGTTACCAAAAAGAACTGCGTTCAAAAACCAACACGCTGACGTGTCTGGAATATCACAACAATCTTGCGACCTCACTTAAGCAGTCCTTCCTAATCGAAAATCCATTTCAGAATTTCGGTTGCCATTTCATTAACTTTCCTTTTGGCGGCGAGACTGTCTCAACAAGTCGGCTAACAGTGCTCATATTTGACGTCTGAAGAAGGGCGTGACCCAAGCTGGCCCTGATTGGTCCAAGCACGGGGAGAAAATAACGCAACACACCAATCCATGAACCATAGCCTTTGGAAAATTGGCATCTTATACCTCTTTGCAGGTGCCTTAATGTTGATAAAAATAGGTCCTTTTAAAACCCAGCGAAAGCATCCGCCCTTTCCTCGCTTTAGTGTTTTACAGTCACTCCATTTGTTCACCATGCAAACGACGACCTTATTGTTTATAACTGGGTCACGGTGGGACACTGACTTGGGACGAGTCCAAAAGATTCTGGATTTGTATTTCTGGCTAAGGGAAGAGAGCCCTACTAATTAATGCATATGAAAGGGAAATGCAGGAAGGTGAAGTTAAGTATCTTGAATCCAAGTTGTTGCCTGACGGGCAGAATAGGGGTGGCATCGTAGTCCACGTCGATGTTATTCGACGGTTTCTTTAGGCGGTTATCCCGAAAATCTGAGATCGCTTTTCGTTGATAATTATACTTACCGAACTGTGGGTACGAGCCGGAGGTTTTCAACAACTATTACCTAATAATGTTCCATCCCATATAAGTCAGTCGGCACTTTATGTGATAACACCATAAAGATGACTAGGTCATCTAACAGCGAAGGTTGGCGGAATTTTAAAACCATCACGTCGTCGCCCGGTGGGTTTAACGCGACGGGAATAGCGAATCAGGGACTGGCTAGACGTGATCAGCCAAAATAAGAACATAATTTATTTGACCTTTATTCGTCGGATGACAGGGTAGTGTAAGGTCACCAGACGGGCGACAGTGACAGTAAGTTTACGCACTTCTCTAAAATTATGAGCTCCCATGTACGTCCGCTGTCAACACACGTCGGTAACTGCGGGTGTCAATCACCATCCTGTCACTACTATCAGTGTCTAACTTCATGCACGCCCTGTCGCCTCTTGCCGACTTCTCTATCCGCAGCATGGCCCTCACACTACCGTGCCAGTCATGCAGACCTTTCGGTGCTTGCGACTCGAACTTAATGATAGCTGTCCTTTCAACGAGGGTGTCCCCTCCGGTCCATCGTCTCACTCAGAGGTACTCCAACTTACGGACTGAAAAAATGGCTGTTTCGACGTCTCAAATTCCTTACCGCAAATTCAAACACTACAGTGAGTTCGTCAACACAATTTTTGGAGTAACTTAAAGGAGTAAGTCTCCTGCCAAGCGATGTCATGGTATCCTTTGATGCCATGTCCCTTTTTACTTCTATGCCGCAGGACCTGGCAGTCGAGACCAATGAACTACTCCTACGAGACAAATACGATGAGACAGGGAATCGCCTTGGACACAACCACATCCTCCAAATCCTGAAGTCCTGTCTGAAGACCAACGTTACGTTCGACGGAACGATTGGCGAGCAGATGAGGGGCACGCCATTGGCTTCGCCGATTTTGGGACTCATAGCCGAAGCGGTCTTACAACGGTTGGAGTCGCTGGATTTCCAACGTTGCAGAAAACGTAATTCTGTGCTTGGTATGTTGATGATACCTTCGTCGTCATCAGACGGGATCGGGTAATGGAATTCAAAGAACATCTCAACGCCATCTTCCCGGACATTCAATTTACAATGGAGGAAGAGGAAGACATTCAGTTGGCCTTTCTTGATGTCCTCGTCTGCCGCAAAGATTGTGGTGACCTAAAAACCAAAGTATTCAGGAAGGCGGCAAAAACTACGCAAGTACTGAACTACAACAGCAGCCACTTAATCGGTCACAAACGCAGTTGCGCAAGGACACTATACAAGCGTGTGGAGACACATTGCAGTGAACCGGAAGACAAGGTTGCTGAATTACAATACCTTCGACGGGTATTTAAAGTCAATGGCTACCTGCGCAACTTCGTCAACCAGTGCCTGCGCAAACGAGGCGAGAGACGAAATACAACCGGCCTTAACTTTTGGCGGGTTCTCCCGTACGTGAAGAATGTCTCAGAAGCCGTCAGCCGTCTTCTCACACCCCTTGGAATTGGGATAGCAAACAGACCGGAGGCAACTATAAGGCGCCTGATCATGAGGCTGAAAGACCCATCGCCACGGCAAGAAACATCTGGAGTCGTTTATCGTGTCTGGTGCAGCTGTGAAAAAAGCAACTATGTCGGAGAAACCGGGAGGCTACTGTGGACGCGTATGACCGAGCGCGCAGAAGCAGTGAAGAGGAAAGAAGTTAGCTCCTAAGTTGCTACTCACTCTACGGGACTCAAACACACACAAATTTGACGAATCAGAAATTCTTGCTAGAGGCGACAACCGCGTGAGCCGCGAACTCCTCGAGTCACGGTTTTTCGATCCTCAGCCAATCAACAAGCGCAATGACCTTCCTGCTCCAAATTCGGCGCCGAGACTTTGTCTAGGCAAAGTAATTAACCGCGAGGACGGCGCGCGGAGGACCACTGGTCCTGGCGTCGATAGCGGCGAGCCAAAAGGCCGAGAACCTACACGGAGGACGAAATCCGGACGTCAGCAACTCGACTGCGTGCGATGAGCGTGGGAATCGATAATCTCGACCGGCACACAAGGGCATGGCAACGGCACGGTAACTGCATGCTTCAGCAGCTGGCCAGTCGATCCGTGATGCACTCGGGAGTTGCCAACTGCGATAGGCATGTAGCGGCCTAACAACTACATCCTACAAGTACTGCAACACCTGGGCAATTTACTACCCTTATCTGACTCTGTTTCTGATGATGGATTCGAGTGAGAATCCGAAACGTCAGGCTAATAAAGCACTTAATCCAGCGATCGTGTCTCCTTCTTCGCGTCTACTTCCTGGAACTCGCCTCTTCGCTTCTATTACCGCCTAGATAGTCATTTTTACCGCGTGCTGTTTTTCCAGACGCCAGGTTAGCATTTCATTAGATCGGTCACTGACTGTATATGCTCATTGACATGCTCTCGTTCGAAAGGATGTCAGAAGAACAAAAAATAAATAATGAAATGGGTTGAGTCATTACGACCATGAAACTGATGGTGACTAGTACATCCTCATCGATCGTTTTGTCGTCTGCGATCTGCTGTGAAATCCACTGTCCGTTAAGGCGTTTCGGAAGAGCACAAGCACTGTGTCTTGCAATCGGGAAAAATTTGAGAATTTAGATCAGGCCCTGAAGAGCTGAACTTGACTTTATATTAAGGAGCCTGATCCGAGGTCATATAGTAAGTTTCTTCGACCACCAGTACCTGTTACTGAATGGGAGTTTTTATTATAACTCTAAACCCCCATAACGATGGTCCTAACAAGCCGGTACTTGGTCCACCTCCTGTGAACCAGCAACTGGGATTCAGGGTATTTATGATAGACTGCCGACAATATTTAAAGATGGATTACACGGTGTCTCAGATCCTTCTCAGCAGAAGTTTTATATGAGTAGAATACATTTTGCCTAATCTGTTCGACAACTATATAGCAACAATTAATTACATCGGAAATGACCACAAATCCGTAACCGATGGAACAGACGCGTGACCTACTGTCGAATCTCAGGTTTATTCAAACACGGAATTAGGCGTGGCTGGCTAACGATGACCAACAAGTCGGAAAAGGCCTTTTCAGTCCTCCTGGTCTTTTTCGGTACTCCTACATCATTACTGATAGATATGCAACTGCCTGCAAGGACTCTAGTCTGAGTCCCAAGACGCAAGAGCATGAGCGTGCCTCGCAACCAGATCGGTACGGGCCTCTTTCCACGATTATTCCACAAAAGATACTACATAACGTTCCCTCTCCTTAGGATTTTCTTTTAAAAAACGAGGACTCTTTTGTCTTTAGCGAACTTTAGTAGTCGCTTTATCTTCCTTGAAACGACGCGTTTTTAGGCGGTATGGATGTTTCAACTTCCCAAAAACTCGCAATTAGAATATAGCTGGAGGACGTTTAATTCTTTGTGAGCATCGGTAATAGACAAACGTCTACTCGAATGCACTAGTTTTCAAACAAATGTTCCAAAACGCGCTTGAGTGGCGAATTTTCCAAGCCAAAACTTTCCAACTATTTCCTGTGCAAATTTTCCAGGATATTTGATTTTCGATAACGAAAAAAAAAAGAAATGCACACGCTTCCTCTAGGTAAATTGGTTCGAGCTATCTATCTATCTTAAACCATAACAACAATATATAGTACTTAACCAACGACTTCTTTCCAATGGGACTTGATTCGGGTGGCTGGAAGTATTCTGTATGAAGAAAGTCTAGGCTTTGAAATCGTACCATGACGCTGACAGGAAAACGTGTCTAGGTCTTTTTTTGGTGGGAAAGTTTGACCAGAAACCTGCCTCCCGCCTACTGATTGGTCAACAGCGTGACCTTATGAAGGTCGGACATGCGCTAGTCACCGACACCAGCCTGCGTCAGCTGCCTGGTAAACGCGCGTTGTCGCCCGCCTGAGGTCGCCCGCTGGTCGGGCGATCAGAAACATGACCTCAGTCGGCGCGCACCAGTCCACCCACAGACCAAGAAAATCCTTGACTTCACAGCACGACTAGCCAGTCACTGCGTTCTCGAATTCACGAAAATATCACTTCTGATCAAAGGCTAGCTGAATTTGCGCCCAACTGCAATAATGCTGACCCGTTAACATCAGAGGAGGTGCAATGGCCTTTAGTGTTATCATGTAAGCACGCATTGTTTAGGGGCTAGCCAAGGCTGCCGGCCTCATGACTGGAAAGCCTGTATTCACGAGATTAAATGAGGCCGATTAAGTTATCAGCGTCCGCTCCCGTTTCTCAACTCGCGTTCCCTAGCTTTGTGTGCTTATCAGCCTTCTCCTAGTCTGCAAGCGAGTCATACGTAATCGTTGGCCTTTAGGTAGGGATTGCATACATGCCCTCCCGATAGGAAACAGGAATTAGAACCGCCCGTATTTCAAGTGGCTTTGCGCTAACTTCCAGGAAAATTAGGGTTAGGATTAAAATTAGGCCCACGATTGAGTTTTGGGATAGGGTTAGTGTTGGAGTTAGGACACGAGAATATTTATCTCTCTTTGAATTTAGCGCAAAGCCACTTGTATTACGTGGGCGGGGCGTTCTTCTATTTCTGTGTTCTGTTCGGAGGGCCGAACAAGTAATTTCTATCCGCCTTTTATTCCGTTCCACTGTATCTCATTTTGGGGGATTTCCGATGTCACCTGTTCCTGCGTTAAAGAGTTTCCAGTTCGGATTCAGTAGCATCCTAATTAAGGGAAAAACAGACGCGTTGTGTGAGTCAAGGAAAAGAAGTAAGTGGGCTCCATATGTAGTTTGAAGATGATGAAAGGACCAGAAAATGAATCACCAGAAATGGGCGTGCCAGGCCCAACTGAACTACGGAAAAACTGTCTACTCTCTGTCCCAGAAATGAGTATATAAGAAAGCGCTCGTAGTCACTACTCGGGCTTATTTAGTGGGTATCATAGATGTACTAAATACTTCACCATTATCCAGCCTGGTTGCAGAACTAGTCTTGCAGGAGCTGAAACAAGTCGTCTTCGACCACTATGAACCTGCATTTTGGCGTCGGTACGTGGACAGCACGTTCGTTATAATTGAAAGAGGCAGACTGGCCGACTTTCAAGGTCTGCTTAACGGCATTTTCCCGAACATTCAGTTCACAAGGGGAAAAGAGCATGCCAAACAGCTGCCTTTCCTTGACGATCTCGTCACCCGCACACCCAACGGTGAACTCAGCACCACGGTGCACAGAAAAGCGACTAATACGACTCAGATTCTCAACTACCACAGCAACCACCCAATGACGCATAAACGCAGCCGTGTTGGAACACTCTTCCAAGGGGCAAAAACGCACTAGAGTGAGCCAGAGGGACGAGTGCGAGAACTACGGCATCTTCGGGACCTACTGGCAAGGACTGAATACCCGAACAGCTTCGTCAGTCGCTGCGTCCACACGCACCCTCGGCGAACAAACGGAGGAGAGCCGCCAACACTCTGGCACCCTCTACCATGTATAAAGAACGTGCACGAAGCGATGGAACGTATTGCTGGAGAGCTCGGCATGGGTTATCGCTCATCGTCCGACAGCAACCATGCGCGACAAAATCATGCGAGTGAAGGACCGACTAGACGTGGGAGAACAATCGGGTGTCGTTTATCAGATCCCATGTCGGGACTGCCCTCGCCACTACACAGGACAGACCGGACGACGACTTAGCTCACGAATAACGGAGCATAAATGGGCGGTCCGGAGAGGCGACCCCTTGTCTCAGGTCGACACTCATACCCTGGAGGAAGGCCACGAATTCAACTTCGCGTGGATAGTAGCGCGGGCCAGCTATAAGACAGGGCGAGAACTGTTGGAGGCCTGGTGGTCTGACACTAACTCTATCAACAGACACTTTGACATACCCCCCCCCCCCTAGCCCTGCTATCACGCGCTCCGTTCCCGCAGCCAAGAGGCGAGACTCAATTTCCAGCCAAGGGTGCACGCAGTCACGCCACCGTGAGACGGCGTGGGACTCAGCTTATCGCGAATACCATCCTCTGCACTCATATCCCCCTTTCATGGCTTGCCTACAAAAACTGCTCATTTGATTGCGCATTCTCACAGTCTCTGACGGTGGCCTCCTGTACGAGACCGAAAGCCCAGACTAATACACCTACTATTCCAGAGGTCGTTTGTTCATCTTCTTTATAAATGGATATTGTTCGTTGTCATTTAGTCCACGCTAGGAAAGTTCGCTTCATGCTTTACAAACGTCCACATTCAATACAGAAAGGGCAGACGAACACTAAATGATGGACAACCGAGGAAATAAGTAGAAGTGAAGTTCATGAAGGCCATATGCATAGCTCCGTGGTTTTTTTCCGAAATCCAAGATCCTCTACCCGAGGTGTGTACTGCGGGGCCTGAGCGATATGAACGAAAATACCTAACTAGCAGCGCAGATTGCACATATAAAGACATTATTCCGCATATCCAAAGAACAGCAAACTTATCTCAGTTATCGCCTGCCATGCGATAATTATCCTTTTGTTTAACTTGGCAATGCGTGTCTCTCACGTCTGCGACCACTGTTTCGAATGGGGTGGCACTGATGTGATCGACATGGCCAACACCACACAGGCGAGAGAATTCCTTGAGTCTTGGTACTGCCATGTCGGCCCCGATGCTGACTGTGAGGGTCTGCATTCATAGCTCGCTGACTTGCACCCACCTCAACATATAAAAGTTCCGTGTAAGTGATCAATGGTTCAGTCCTTGAAATTATGGGAGGTTAGGTGCAGCCGTCACTTCTCGTAGAACAATGTGACAAACTCTTTCATGATTTTATGTGCTTGTAGTTTTCGACTGCGGGCAGGGTGTGCTATCGAAACCTGCAATGATCTCCACCCTAGAAAACTTCGCCATGGCAGATCGTTGGTTAGGGATGTTCCTGAAGCATCCTGTTCATGACTAAGAGCCTGCAATTTTTCCGATTGTGTCGTCCGAACCGAGCAGCTGGGCTGGCTATATCTTGATGGTCCTGAATTCATTTATTTAACCAGAATTTGCCCGTCGTTGAATGTCGTCTGACCATGTAGTCAGGTGATTATTTTTTAATCTCACTTGGCCTTTGTTGCATTTGGCGACGACACTGAAAGAATGGATTTCCACTTTGGGTTTTATCTCTTTTTCGGATTGGTCATGCGACTCGGATTTTTCTCAGATGGCGATTGTTGTACTTCGTCGTCGTCGTCGTCGTCGTCGTCGCCGTCGTCGTCGTCGTCGTCGTCGTCGTCGTCGTCGTCGTCGTCGTCGTCGTAGTAGTAGTAGTAGTAGTAGTAGTAGTAGTAGTAGTAGTAGTAGTAGTAGTAGTAGTAGTAGTAGTAGTAGTAATAGTAGTGGCCATTTAACCAGTTCTGTCTTCCATGGTTTGTGAATATGAGTATTTCGGTAGCAGCGGTCCTGTTGGCTATCCGTGGTCTCTGCCATTTGTGCCCAAAGTGTTCGTTCTCGGGATTTCTTCGTGACCCATATGGACATTCATTTAGTTTTATAGTCTCGACTGCGTCCAGTCGTGTCAGTTTCGTTGATCCCCTTTAGTGATTGGATTTGTAGCCTTATTTTCGAGACAACAAACAACTCTCTCTGCCTTTGTCACGAGCACGTCACGACGGTCAAGCTCCTTGACGAACACGTAGTCCAGCAATTGTCATTGATGAGATTGGAGGTGCATCCATGTTGTCTTCGCACAATTGGGAAGCTGAAACTGGTGTTGGTGGCGAGGGATTATTGTTAGGCAAAGGTCATCAATAGAATGAGTTTACTACCGTTGCAGTGACCTGCTTCATGACCATCAACTACCACCGTCCGAGTTGGCGTTGTACGTGCCTGTTTCGGGGCATTGAGGTGACTGCGGACAGTTAGTTTGTCCGCCTTTGGCACGTACAGTAGGAGGGCGTGCAGACTTTCCCTGAACGTTGTGGCTGCTCATCATTGGAGGGGTACAGACGCCGACAGTGGTGGCGAATTTTCCCCGCATTGTTACCGACCCGCACCACCGCTCCGTCCACCTGTGTCTCGGACCTCAAACAACTCAAGGGGTCACTCCTCCCCCATCACAAATTTGCCGCCTCAAAGTCACCTCACAGTATCCCAGACTCTGTAGACCCCACCCCCGCCCCAACATCAGCGAGGACGCGCGTGCTTCCAGACAGGCAAGGTCGACACCACTCGCGCGGGACAACGCACAAGGTATGGGCACAAGTGGCGCATGTCTCAGATAGCATAAACACTTTCCAATTGGACACGAGCGACCTTGACCTAGTCCGATGCCAAAGACCCTCACTCTCTCAGGCGTAGAACAGCGCCATGGACAAGCGTCCTAGTTTCGCCGGCATCGCTGACGTCCCAGAAAGCAGCTCGGAGTTTTATAAGGAACTAGCTGGGCCCCGTCACGCGTTGCTGCGGCTCAGGTGAATTCAAAGTCGCTGTTGGATAATTAACCTGCATCGTCTACTTTCACAACAGTGTCGACGGACGTATATATGACTGCCTCGCTTTGAAACTTAGATTGAATAATATGGTTAAGATGGTACACGTGTTTGTTTTTGGCCGCAAGAATAGCTCGTTCGCTCAGTCAGTCGTGATTGTTGAAAGTGGTCTGAATAGTGGGATATGCCTTTTCAACCAATTCCTCTTTTGAGGACACGAAATTGCCGAGGCTAAGACGTAGGGGAATCCTTCCTGAAGTCGGATCAGCGGGCACCGTTACATTCCCAGTTGCCAGTGATTACTGTGAGAATACCTCAGCTGATCGCTGGTTTTGCAGCTGGACACGCATATTTGTAGTGAATTTTGCCGTCTGGATTTGGCGCTACAAAGAAAAGTATTTCAGGCAGGCATTTATTTCGTCTGCTGTTGCCGATGGAGGAATTACGGGCAGTGTTTGCCTAAAGTCTCCTGCAAGCAGTAGCGGTAATGTCTCCAAATGGTCTGCTGTTTCCGCGCAAATCTTGCAGTGTTCGATCCAGGGCCTCGAGCGCTTTTTTGCTCACGGCGAAAATCCACATCTAACGAAATAGCAGAAGATCGGTTTGGTGAGGACATTCCCGGTTGATTCGGAACTTTTTTCGCGATTTCTTACGCACGTATCCCCAATCACTATTAACGTCTCGCTGTAGATTCCTGCTGTGAAATCCGCATTTGGAATTTTCCTTGCGTAGTCGACGGAAGATATCCTCAGCCATGTGCGATTTATATTTCTCCCATAAATCTGTTGGAGATGAAGCAGAGCGGACGGTCAGTATGATTGCAAACAATGAAGGAATTCAATGTGGATGGGACGTGTCGCACGAAACACTGCCGGTAGTTTTCCAATAAATTGAGAGCCTGGTATGCACTACGGAAAATGGAGTGTGTAACGCCGTTGACAGATTTCAATTGCTGGAAAGACGTTGAACCGGACACATTCACCAACAGCTTGCGGAATAAGGAGCAGTCGTCCTGATTGAGATGCACGCTGTGTAGTCTGCCTATCGCAGCTCTTTTGAATATGCCAAGGTGTCCGTCGACTCGCTCTCGTTTGTGTCGTAAAAAAAATTCTGCACGCATTCCCTGTGTAATACGTAGGCACTTCCGAATACGGCCATGTTTTCGCAAACGCGTCAGTTTGACTTAACGGGAAGAACGCAGTTAATGTGTGTTGCCGGTGGCCTGTTGCACATTTGCATCGGTAAAGTAAACGCATTGCCCATTTACTAATCGTACTGTAAGTGAACAGCACTGTGCGATTTCACTGAGTTGGATGTCCACATCCCTTCTCCTCCTTTCGTGTTGCAGGCCAAAAACAGCCATGTCACTGCCTTTTCTCACGTACTTACAAATGTACCGAATTCATTTCCCGGAATTGCAGTTTTCCACGTTTATGTGAACTTCGTGTACTTTTAAAAATAAATTCGAATACGAAACAGCCCAGCGGTTACCGACTTGTACGTCACCGGTTCGAATTCGTACGGTTGCCAAGTTGCCGACGTCTTCCGTTGATCGTTTTCGGTACAAGGGACTTCGGTCGTTACCGGTAACTGTGGTGTATACGAATGCCCAAGGATATCTCTTAGAGCGCTTTCTGTCTATTATACCGGGATGAGGGCTGAGGGGGAGAGAGAATTGGGACTCAGGGCACCGCAAAGTTCATTTATCATGTTCATGGCCGCGACTTCGGGCAAATCCTTGTCGACGTCGGCGTCAGGTAATTCAGCGCATATTGCCTCGGCGATTTCGTTGGAGGTGGTCTAGTTATAGATTTAGATTCAAACGTGTTCGTGGGGCAGTCCCGTCTGTTGCCATTCCGCCAAATATATCCAGCAGCGCACAGACCAAAAAGCCTCGTGTTACTCCATGAAGTTCATCAGCGATATCAGTTTCTTCTTAGAAACACGTGCTGTGATGTCATACCTATTCACCGGCGGTAGCCCAGGAGGTAAGAACTGATAAATATCCCCCAAACTAGGATGCATGTGAATGTGATGAGTAGGTTTGGACGCCCCGTACTGACAAACATATGCAATTGCACCTCGAGCGTACCCGAGCATATGGCGCGGACTGTCTGTTTATGTGGACAACAAAATCTTTAGTCTTACAACATTAGTTGTATTACCGTTGTTTACAACTGCATCATGCAAAGGAATATATTCTTCAGAGGGCAGCTTGGTCTGATTCAAGCGAATGAAAAGCAGGCGTCCTCTTTCGATTTTTGCATGCATATCCACAATGTAGTGATGAAGCAAGTGACGTCATTTCAAAAAGGGATTACCTATATTCTGTCTAATCATAAGTCGGTAGGAGTAGTAGTTCATTGCGCTGCATTTCATGTGCGTTCCCTCGTCACTGACCACATTTATCATATCAACGTTGAAGTGATATCCATCGGCACCATCCCGAAAAGTAAATGGATAATGCGTTGAAATCGGTCTCCGACTGCCGGTATATGTGGACGGCAAAATCGTTAGTCTTCCAACGGTTGTTGTCATACCAAGTTCACAGCAGCATCACGCAGCGTGAATGCTGAACACGGAGTCGTGTTTAACGCTTGTCTGCTGTTCCTCGCTGGCGTCTTTCAGCCACTCTCAGCTGATAGTGTTCATTCTGTTGTTGAACGAAGCTGACCTGAAGCTGCAGAACGCGGTAGCCGTTACCGCAACCGGGCTTCCTCAAGCCGGGCTGCACGACACTGAGCTGACATTGGGTGACGGCCCCATTACGTGGGGGTTGTGCGGGGGGGCGGTGTTAAAGGCATCACGCCTGCGAATCGCAGAAGCGGTGGCAGCCCCATTATGTGGGTAGTGTGGGGCAAGTTCAAGTGGAGCCCAGGAGTTGCGTTTTTTTTGCTACAGGGTGGGTGGTTGGCCTAGCTGCCTATATTGCATCGGCCCAGGTGGGGAGGGGAGGGCATGCTCAAGCATCTGTAGGGTGGATGAGCGCGGACGTCGGGCGGAGCATGTGCGTTTGAGCGAATGTCGGTCAAGTGGCTCGGCGGGCGCACGTGCGTCTGAGGGAATGTCGGTCAAGTGGCCACAGCAGGTGGCGTTGTTATGCCGGAAAAAACCCAGTTTTTTTACCCATCACAAGCATACCATCTGCATGACTATGAAGGTAGGCATAAAAAAACCCAGCCCTAAGCGCGGGCAAGGTTGTATCAAAAGCTCGGCGCAATCGGTGCAGTACTTTCCGAGATTACCTATAACACACAGAAAAACCCTTCAACTTTTAAGTATTTAGAAGATAGAAGATAAATTCCTCAATCCGATGTCCTCTATTCTTTCCTCTCAATCGTGACTTGGCTCAGTGCTGATGGCACTTCAGGTACACACTAGCCGACCCTCAAAAATCCTATGGAGTGAAGAAGGCAATTGTAGGACGGTGAAAACGATCACAGCGCCTCGATTCTCTGTAGTTTGATGTCCACTTCAACTTCGACCAGTTCTGCGTTCCGAGAGAAGGGTCTCGCGGAGTACAGCCCGGTCCATATTGAAACGAACCTGTGACTCGAGCAAACAGTGGGGAAGCATAGGGAAGGGCACAGGATGGTTGATATTTTTAATTGTTTCGCCCGTATGCTTTACGCCCCCAAGGCACAGTCAGCTGGCTGAACGTCTCTTTTGCCATCACTTAATTGAGGACATTTTCGAGCTCCTCTTCGCGAGGAGGCAAGCAGTCCTACCCCTCGATATGTCTGCTTAGTCATTGCGGACGGCTACCAAACTCAGCCTACTTCAGCTTCGTACCGGGGACAAAATGCTTCAGTCGTGGGTCATGAGATAGTAAAGGCGGGACGACGACTCAAATTAACCTAGACCATCTACGGAATTGCACATCGCCCTCTCCATGGGACACTTTTAGGGTGCGGAGTAAAGATGGGGACTAGTCCAGAGTTTATCGCGCATGATGACACAAAAGTCAGCCCCCATCATTTGGCTTAGCTTGGCGATCAAGGACAATTACTGGAACGTGGTCAGCAAAAATGAGAGCTGGAGAGCAGTTGAGAGCCGCCCGGAATAATCGTAACATTCAGCGGGTATGTGAAGTCGTTCACTCCTCTACTTCATACCGTCGTAAGTAACGACGTCCGAAGTGTGTTCCACTGAGTGGGCGAAACACCGGTTACTTGCGCAGGAGTTAAAGTGAGACTGACATGCGCGGAATCTGCGCCCGCACTCCGGCCCCGTCCCCCTATGCCGGAGGCGGGACAAAGTCGAGACGACCAGAGGTAGGCGTGGGTGTTATGACTGACAAATCCTATTAACCCGTTCGCACCTATCACGTGCGGCACTTCTGTAAGAGCCACACGTGTAAGAGTGCGACAGAAGTCACGCTAAGGGGGACCGCTTGTAGCTTAACCCTCAGTCCTGGGAAGGGACGAGTTGTCTCATCAGTTGGCCGCCCTCCAAGTCACGATTCTTAACGGGTCAGGTCATTATTAGTGAGGACTAGGCTGACGTGCCGTACGGATGGGTTCTTGATTTCGGCTACACTCGTTCTTCCCCATCTCATGCACTAGTCGACTGCCCAAGCCTGTAAACCGGCTGGTGATCAGATTTGGCGCGATGGCTGACAAAGCTAAACCGCCCGTATACGCATGCCACATGCACGATCTGGCCCTCCGCTGTATGTATCAGGCTACGCCAAAAAACATGCCTTCCACATCGCTTAGACTTACATGTACCGATATGTGACGTTTCGTCCGCCGTACCGGCGGTGGCAATGTGGATCACTGCGTGCGGCAGAGAGACACAGAGCGCTGTGGGAGGCTTTGTGTGCACGTGTGTGACCGCCAAAGAGAGTTTGTTTGTACGACAGTGCAGAGTGCCGTGGGGGTCCTGGACAGTGTTGCCTTAATGAAGATTTTCGCCAGTACACGTGTGGTCGTAAACTTCACATGCGGTATATGAATGTGCTAGGCAGTGCAGGCAGATGAGGCGTTTTGGGGGGATGTCGGGCCTCCGAGCACTAATGGTCGTCCGCGCTAGCGATGGATTCGCAAGTGGCCAGCCAAACCAGTGAATGATAGGACAGCGCGGTCGTGATGGAAAAAGCATGAAGCTCAGTTTACAATGTTGGCAGAACAGGCGTCGGGGAGGATGATAGGAGTGTGTTCCTTGATGATTCTGTCGCAATTGTGAATTTCTAATTTAACTAATATGACACACTACTTAATTTACTGACTGTGTCTTAACAACCACAGTCCCAGGGCGGTTTGCTTTTACTCTGTAAGAGATACCACTGAGAAGGCTTTATTCCCCATAGAAACCATATATCAAATCGGCAAGGCGAGTCTGCCTGGAAGATTAAAGTTGCGCTGGTTTATAGAGTCGAATAGGAGAAATGTTCCCATTGTTGTACGGCCATGAGTAAATAGCTGTGATTAGCTGGCGGTGAAGTTGAGCAAATGGAGGCCTTCTAACCCGTGAAAGACAGGGTGCCAGAACAAGGACTTGGGCAAATACAGCCGCAAAAATAAGTTTGAAATTTTCCCTAGCAAAATATGCGCTGCCAAGTGGTATGATGGACAACAGAACCGTCTTAATTTCCGACCCACAGAGTGATCAATTTTCTCGGTTAATACGTTATTCACTCAAACAAATGTTTTTAATCGATCACTGATTCAATATTTCGAACACGTCAAGTGATATGGACAGCAAACTGGATAGGACCTGACAACGTACAAAATAACCAATCTGAGTATAGCATCGGTGATTGAAATACATAAGTCGCAAGTATTTTTAAACATATGACACAAGATTCACAGGTTGAGTACATTACGGCGGTTATCCCTTTACCCGACAACAGTGTGAAGTGAAAAGAGCTTTAGACGAGTTAGAACATGTCGAGAGGTGGGTGATCAAGAAGAAAGTCCACGGTTGCTGGCACCAGGCTCACGGTGACAATCATGTTAGAACGAAATCGGAATTCAGTCAGAACCCTGCGGGGGAAAGCCAAATGGATGAAGATTTGAGTCATGTGTTAGCCTGACCTAAAAGGTTATCTCGGTCCATGTTGGATGTAAAGTATTTTACCATGAATGCAGTACAAGCACGTTACTTTGTACTCCCCATCCACTGACCGAAATTTCAGTGTTATCGTCTGTATAGCCTCTTGAGCTGCGCTGTAAAAGAGCTTGACTAAAACGGTATCAGGTTGGTATATGGCACACGACTATCGAGCTACGATGAGTCGGCGTGAGCCAATAATTACTGTCGTGCATTCGTGTAGTGGCACGCCTCAGGTGTAGGCCTTCACGCCGCGTAGGCAATTGCGTCCAATCTTATAACCAGCTGGTTGACAGGCCCGGGCAGTCAACAGTAGGGAATCCATTTTCAAGGCGCATCAATGCATCCCTCACTGTACTACAGCTGATGCCCTTGAAGATATCCCGACGGGCTAACAGTCGTGGCTTTGAAGGCTGCCAGTTGATAAGATAGCTTCTAATATGGCCTTTGTGGAAATATTGCGCGGGTAAGAATCCAGTCGTTTTAATAGAGGCACAGTACACGTAGCAGGGGCCAGGCGCCGACTTGGGTAACGCGCGGCTAATAAGAGAGTTGCCAGGGCCCGTCGATGGGCGTCGGTGAAACAATCGGTGACAAGGACGCTTCACAAAAAGTTTCTGTCCGGCCCCGCGCGCCTGTCATTAAACACGACCCTAACGTCTACAGGGACAGGCGGAAATCCCACTTCAGCTTCCAGTGGAAGGCGAAACTCCCCATAGCGTTGGGCGCAGGCATAACCGTCGTCTGTGTCTACCACCAATGCCCAGTTCAAAAACCTTTCCATAGGGAATTTCAGAACTTCGTGCCTTTGGAAGCTGAACAAATGTTCAGCCTGACAATAGAATATATTTGTCCGTCAGGGGTTTTGTTAACTGATTGCACTTTAGCAAGCCTCATCGACTGGAGAACCCCCCACTTTCCTAGGTGAACAATATATCTGAAAGGCCATTCCGACCGCTCCCAAATTCTAGGTCCTATGCATGTCACCATGAAGCCTTCTTGACTAGTGCAGTGCCAACCATGGCGCTCGCTAGGGGCAAACCCACCCACCGGCATCCAAAAACTGAGCTTCAACAAAGTAGCTACGTAGATCACACGGCCACCTAGAGGAACGTCCGGCACCGAACACATGCTGTCCTCCTGGCCCTGCCAGATAATCAAACTCACAAGACATTTATGGGAGACAAGGTTGAAAGTAAATCCTAAACGGAATTCAAGGAAGCAAAGTTATGAGAAAAATCCTTGTTTATTCAAAGCAAAAGGGTTGGTAGATTCAGTATGCAGGTAAGGCCGCTTGCGTTAATGCGTCGACGGATGTTTGGATTACCTTGGTCTACCATGGTATACGATGTCCACAAAAGTGTACTCAGCGCAAAGACCATTCTGGTGAACGCTGACTGGTTGAGTAATCTAGGCGAACGCAGCGCCCACCCCCATAATGTCGTGTGTGGCCAGGTTTGGTTGGACGGAAGAGAGTGGGGATGCAGCAGGCGCGGGAGGGCCCCCCGCGATTAGTAATTACACCCTACCATATGGCGCGCCTTGACCCAACTTTGCCGGTGGAATCTGTGAACGAGTGGCGCCGATGCGACGAAAGTCGTCCTCATATACATATAATTCGGACGCCAACTATTTCCACCACCCACTCGTATTCAACGAAATCCGCACCTCCATACTACAACCACCACCAAAGTCGTGTGGGATATGGTGACTTCAGGTGGGACACTGTCTACCGGCATCGCTTGCTTTCCTGACAGCGCCAAGAGTCATGGTTACCTAACCTCGTACTTGGAGTCGTTACAATCGACCTGACACAGAAATTCATGGCGATGAAGGATTGCAGTTTCCAACCCAGATATGTTGTCGTCCAATGAGCGATACCCGTTCAGCTTCCAACCCAGATATGTTGTGGTCCAATGAGCGATACCCGCCCAGATGCCATCGTCAGCCAATGACTCAGGGAAAAGAACTTACATTTGTTCATGCAAATTTTGTTTGTCTAATTCCAGACACTAAAGGTATCCGCTGCCTTACCGAATTGCGGTGAATGGAAAAAGAACGATTAAAACTCT
The DNA here is from genome assembly GCA_902702965.1 of Spirometra erinaceieuropaei. Taxonomy (NCBI): domain Eukaryota; kingdom Metazoa; phylum Platyhelminthes; class Cestoda; order Diphyllobothriidea; family Diphyllobothriidae; genus Spirometra; species Spirometra erinaceieuropaei. The sequence goes on from CACRXP010000502.1 coordinate 243,833, forward strand.
GAAACAACAACACGTGGAACCGCAATAAAGCGCGGCAGCGGACTGCGGCTAGAGATTGATACAAAAACGGACTGAGCCGTTAAAAACAGTCGCGAACGGGTAGGTGCATGTCGAGTACCCCTACGCAGGGACAAAGAGGAAGGGACGATGAAGTGGCGCTAATGCACACCGTCCCCACATGGACAGAGGTGTGTGACAGAGCCGCAGTTCGACATGGCTCTGCCGTGGGAGAGACAGGAGTGAGGCATGCATGCACACGCGACCGCGACGACAACGGCGGAGTCAGGTCTAGTTACCGCCACCGGCAATCGTGACGTTAGGCGCCCAGGCGGGATATGTGTTGAGGTCAAACAGAGGTATCGCGTAAGTGGCCGTACAGAAGACGGTAATCAACTGGCCGGCCAGGCAGACGAGAAATCCACTGAGGATCTGAAAAACAGCAAAGACGATTCATTTGAATTACATCATCTAAATTCGACCTCATTCCAGACTAGCCCGTAGACACGGGATGAATGAGAGTACTGACGCATTACGCCAGTCAGCATCATTGCACGCCTCCTAAACTAGAACTTGAAATATTATCATCGGTCCAGCGTAAAAGTGCTTTCGGCGAAACATGCGTACAGAGAGGTATAGACCGCAATCCGCAACTGCCTCTTAAGATAAAAATTCCTACAGTGAGACGGCAGTATCCAAATCAAGGCATGGAAAAATTTTGACCCATATTCTGTACATCGACGGTTTTCCATTTGATTTCCTCGGACACCCCAGAAAAACACCTTGCGGAGAACAAAAACTTCAGCAACATATATGAGAATCACTTCAGCAATTCAATTGCTGCAGGAAAATGGGAATCCCAGAAAAAGTTAATTCAGGAAAATGGATTTTATTGATTCTTTCTCCATAATTACCCACGATACAACCAGCACCTTCCAGAGTTACCAAACTATCAAAACCCTATTTAAAACTGGTGTCTTTTAGCAGATCAGAATGCTCACTGACGACAGAAAGGATCTCCCCAGGGGTTTTCGGACGTACGGCTAAGCATTCTTTCTTGACCTTCTGAATCAACCAGTGGTCAAAGGGGGTAAGACCAAGTGAATGTCAAGGTGACCGATAGAGATTAACCTCAGAAGCAGTGAAGAAAGAAACAGTTTTCGAGGTCCCGTTGGTTGGTGCGTCCTCACAACATAGGATGAGTTCATTAAGACTCTTGCTTGGGCAACCTCCATTCACATTTTCCGGTACTCTCAGTTGGACTGATTCAAGAAATTCCTGAGTCATCACCGTGGTCCACAAAGAAAGATGAAAGCTTTTGTCCATCTTCATTGGCAGACATTGTTCGACCAAACGAAATTTCTGAGCCGACCTTTATTTCCACTTAGAATTTCCATACAGCAGGCAGGTAGGTGGAAACACAACCCTGCGTCATTACAAAACGTCAAGGATCCCAGTGTTTTGCAAAAAGTTCTGAATTTGAGGATATTTTGGTAATTTTACTAACAAACGCGCAATCAAACGTTCAGGGTCTTTCTGGTTCTGTTTATACAGCATGAAGTTTACTCCGTGGGTACCCCGCGTACTACTACAACAACGCTACACACCAAGTGACTAAGGTTCAATTCCACAAAAAATAATTCAAATTGACCCAACTGCGAAAAACTCGGCGCTTCGGTTGGATTCGAAGCTACGCAGTAAGGGGAAGGCTTTAGTATAGCTAGATAAGCTAGGGTTGAAATATTCTATACCATAAACACTAGATATCAAGGCGTGAAGATACGTGTAGCTCAGCGAGTTTGGACCAGTCACAATAACGACGGCCAACCAAACTGTTCGCTGTATTTCAATTGGCCTGCAGCCGCGCCTACAACACAAGAACTAGGCAGCTAGTTGTGAACATTTACAGTTCAATGTACTGACCACCACAATCACCATCTACCCCTCACGGATCTGGACATGCTATGCGGCATCCAGACAGCTGCTGGCGTTTCCAGACTGGATAAGTGTCCCCCGAAGCCAACGTACATTAGAATCTAAAAACGGTCAGATGTGGTTATATAGCCCCAGCTGAAGTAAACAAACCCCAGCCATCTGTAATACGGGATCGGTGGTAATAGGGGTTTTTACAGATGGGGCCGGAGAACGCGCAGGCGACGAGGTCAAGTATTTCTATGCAAAAAAGCCAACGGTGAATGAGCGATTATACTTTGAGAAACAGTTGCCCCAAATCCTAACTCCAACCGCAACCCCAACAGTATTGTGTCCATCAAGTGATGCTACATAACCACATCTTACCCAAAAAACAAATGTTACATTTTCACATGCTTTGCCTCCCCCCCCCCCCCAAAAAAAAATATTGCCCTTGCCTGCGCAAAAATTTGGAAGTGCTGGAAATAAACGGTGAGCATGCAACAACAAGTCAAATTTTCAATTCTTGTGTCGAAACAGGTAAGTCTCTCCATCCAAAGGCACACGTAATCCGCGTAGGGGCAGAACGCCAGTGCAAAAAGACAAATCCACGCATATCACAACCGGAGAGAACAAAAGCACTCACCATCTCATTCATCCTAACGCGACCCTTGCCAAACACAATAGCGTTGGCTGGTGTTGCTGCGGGCAGAATGAAGGCCAGCGAGGCTGCAATTGTGACTGGCAGACCCAGACTGAAGGGGTGAACATGAATAGTCTCCGCCTAAAATAAAGGACAGCAAGGCTTGAGCGTAAGGCCTGATAGGTAAAGCAGGAAGGCGGCGGAAATCCGTACTTCGGGTCATTCTGCCGTACCCATCACAAGGTTAGCCAGAGCATTTTTTGTGTGTCAGCCCTCAAGCCCAACACATGCACAACAGAGCGAGAGCCTGACGCTCAATCGCTACAGCGTCAAGTAAAATAATCAAGTGCAGCGTGGTTCAAATCCGAGGCATTTTCGACCTAGTGTGTTGACGCTGGCGTGCAGCTGGTCGAGGACTAGTAAATCGAACTTCACAGCAATCTGGCAATGTGGCTGGAAAAAATTTCATGTCGGGGCCATACAGTTGCCGGGACCCAGAGCCAAACGCGTAAGTTTCTAAGTAATGATTAAAGATTATCGGGATTGGCCAAATTTGGCACGTTCTAGCTGAAGGGTTCAGAAATTCCAGTAATTTCGCCCATTACTTTAACTCGTGTGCGTAACTTTGTATACGAAAAAAGTTTATACTTGAGCAGGCAAAAACCTGCGAACGATTACATAGGCACAGTGAACAGGCAGTATGCTTTGTCAGATCTCCGCGTCCGAAAGCACCTCGTATTCCCACAAGCAGATGAAAACCCAACGTCTCACCACTCTCATGTGACGCGTTAATATGTAAAGAAGGGGGCAGGAAGAAAAAGACGACGGAATAAAGGAGAAAAAAAGAAAAGAGAATGAAGCGTTCGCCGGCTCAATCCAGAGGGTGAACTGAAGTTTGCCAAACCATAATCTACGACTGCAAGACCCAGGCAATTCAGAGGACACAAGAAGCACCAAAATGTAAGCAACTAAATTTTCCGCTGCAACAAAGGATGATGGAGGGGAGTATATCTGTAAAGGATAAACGGTTTTTGCTTGAAGAGGCAGTGAACACTGTTCGTGCTATCATTCGACGAGGTCCCAGGAAAATGGCAGACAGCAAGCCCTGGTCTGGGAAGCCTTCGGTCCCTGGCCTCAGTGATCAACTGTAAAAGGAACCTAGAATACGAAATTGCTGCAGCACCTATTGCCAGGTGTTTTGCTCAAAATATTCGCTGCGACTAAACCCGCGGTTAACCATTTGTGGTGTTGGCAGGCCCTACCAAGAGACCAATCAGGCCGGACCAGTGAACACGTACAACAGATTTAATTATTTCCATAACTACCCGACATTCCCAACCTCTTCTCTCCTTCAACCTTGCATTACGTAAGCAGAAAGTTCAAAGGAGTAGTCAGCTAGTTCCAGAAAACACACAGAAATAGACAAATTAAGTAAACCGAACATCGGCGGTTCCTAATTCCCTACAAAGTACTCATAAACACAACTCAAATTCAATTAAATGGTTAAAAAACAGACATCGAAACTGTAGGTGGCTAGTCATTGTCCGAAACTTTTGGGCAATTTCACCAGGAAACAAATCTAAATCAACAGTTTCACATGGTTTCGAAATAGCATTTAAATGAAGCAAAACAAATCTTTTTAGTGTCAAAAAAGCAAACTTTATGTGCGCCTGATGACCACAGTTGACTTACCAATTGGAACATTATAGGCAGAAGTACCGTGGCCGTGGCAGCGTTTGCAACAAAAGTGGTGATAGCGGAACCGATGATTGTAATAACGTAGATCAGGGCAATCACTGGTAGGGATTTGAGAGCGATCAGATTCTCGCCCACAACGGTTGATAGGCCGGAGACCTGAAGTGTGGTAGTGAATTCAGCAAGTCTCTTCAAAGCAAGCGTTTACGCAAAAGCAAAGGGCTGACAGGTGCTAAAAATTGCCTGTGGTACTAGCTGTCATGTCCGGAAGTGCTTTCACGCCTTGGGCAGTGGGGCCCGATAGGAAGGCAGTAGCAAACTATGGTTTACGACCCAAACCATGGGAGCACTGTTTATACGTTCAGGTGGGGTTGCGTGCAGTTTGCATGCTAGCGACTCCGAAACCTCCTAGCACACAACATTCCACCCCTTCCCAAAACAACACGGCAAGATTACTAAAACCGGATCTACCACTTTTCTGCCAATAGTCGCCCTCCGGCAGGACACGGTTCTAGGAACAACCCGTTCTCTACACGCCACGAAAATTATTATTTGGGTTAAGGTTAGTATTAGGACACGGGAATAAGCACGTTTTCTGGAATTTAGCACAAGGCTACCATCATTACGGAAGGGGAGTCCTTCCTATTCGCGTGTCTTGCCGAGGGAGCCATGTAAGAAATCCTCGTCGCCACCCTTCCAATGCGACGACAAATAAGGATGGTTTGCGTCAAAGGTGTGCCACGCCCCATTGTGATATCTTACAAGCGCGTAATACTATGCGGCTAGCAAAGCATGCCATCCTTGAAGAAATATTATAAAACAGGGAAAAGTGGGTTTGCATTTCTCGCACTATAGCCGAAAACACGACGACGGGAAACGTTTCAAGTATATAAAAAAAGAGAAGAGACATACCGAGCACATTTTAGAGAGGGCGAAACCACCGCCGATGAGGATGAGCACACCCCAAGGGCATCGGCTCTGGGCGACCTTCCATGGTAGCACAGACTCCTTCGGATCGGCCGCTGTGCCTGAAGCGACGAATAGAAGAATGCATTATAGCGTTACAGACGGAAGCCTTGATGACAATTGTGCGTACAAGTGCGTAGCGGAGTCAACAACGCGCAGAATTAATGGGAAATCAAGTGTAAGCCCCTATTTGGGTCTTATTTAACCGCACATAGAATCACGATGAATACAAAAGTTTTGTTGTGAATATGGGTCTGCAAATCACCTCTGACAGGTTCAAAGCCTAACTACGTTCGCCGTTTAAGTGCATCATCCCCAACTAAATACCCGTTTCAAATCGCTAGCCGCTTACTTCAATGGAATGGCCATTTCTGGCTTATTGGCCGTTGTCAGTCAGCCATACCCAATCCCGAGGTGTGGAACGCCTGGAGATTGATCCCGCAACCTGTTGCTTAAAAGTCCAACGCTTCTAACCACTGAGCCATGGGCTCATTGTCCTGTCAGTTGCGATCGGGAATATACAACGGTAGATGGACGGTCACCGATCGGGATTGGGCATGACTGGCTGACGACGGCTAACGAGTCAGAAATAGCCATTCTAGTCTCCTTGTCTTTGTCAGTAATACCATTCTGCCTATATCATGCGTCGCTGTGCGGCTGCTGGTAGGGCTTGAGAGAGAGCCCTAAGTCACAACGGGACAAGTGAGTTCCGTAAAAAGGATTAGTGAGCGCCCCTCTACCATGGAATAGGTGCATTCGCGGAGTATCACCAGTAGACTATTAAATTA
>CACRXP010000502.1:258982-274941 GCA_902702965.1 Spirometra erinaceieuropaei
TCAGCCATGGCTTAGGTGGAAGACGAAGTCCTCAGTTTCGCCACATAAGTCCCGAGACAGACACAAAACGACGGAGGCGGTCGACACATTGGCCCCTCCAGATTGCAGTTAAATGTTGCATTGTAAGACTTCAGTATAGATTTGGAGGCTTGAGGATAACCTTCACGAAGGCAGTCCAAAAGTGGGGTTAGTGATAAGAAATATGGAAGGGGTAGAAGTAGATCGGTGATACAGACGAAGACTTCGTGACCGTAGGACAGGGGACAAATTGCAGGACCGGGAAATGGCTTTCCGATTAGTTTCGTGAGGACAAACTTCACTCCCAGAATGACCCTCATCAAGACAGCAAAAACAAGTAGCTGGTGCTGAACCGACACACAGGACATAACAATAAATCATGACTGTCAAAAATGTTTAAAGTACCTACATAAACAAATGTTACATTTTCGTAGATAATTCTTCTGGTGTAAAGAGATTCTCATAAGACACCACCGCTAAGACGGATCAATGCTTTTAATCTCTCGAGTTAAAAGTCACCATTCTTTACACGTGCCATTTATCTGGCACAAACGACGGTAATTAGGAGCGTGAAATTCCCTTTCAGCGAGCCAACAAGAGGTGCCAAGCTGGCGTGATCGAATCTGTTCGTCACACTGAAATTTCGAAGTTAATTCTCGCTGCAGGAAGGATACCAACAAGAGAGATCGGCTTATTAGCCGTCGTCGGCCAGGCATACCCAACCTCAGGTTTGGATAACCTGGGATGCGAACCGGGTAAGCGTTTTTAAGTCGTCCGCACTACAACTGAGCTACGAGTCAGTTGTTTTGCTGGCTACGCGTCCCGTAATCTGATCAGTAGACGCCCTCTCGACGCCTGTTAATTCTCATCCCTTATGCACAGTTTGGAAGCCAAATTATTGTCCCGCTTAAATCATATGCCTTCCGTTTTCTCTGTTATGCATCAGTTTCTCAAGAAAAAGTTTGAGAGGAAAATTTAGCTTGGTTGGGTGCAGCGTCTTTATACGTGCACTTGATGGACTGACACGACTGTCGACCGGGGTTCCTACCATCGTGTGGTGGTAGGAGTAGGTGTGGATTTCCAGAGGAAAAAGTACGACTCTGAGCGGCATGCTGAAATTGCTTATAAAATGGAACGCAATTTCGACTCCCTTGCCAAATTATGCGAAACAGATTACGATAACGTCGTCGGTTCACATCAAATGGTAGGTCTACCCAAGGGAGGAGTTTTGACATGCTAAAAAGTCCTGAAGAACTCGTCAACTCCTGCCACCTCTCTTAGTTAAGGATGGATCCAACTAAAATGAACGTAGAAGTAGAAGAATAATCTTACTATGAACTAAAAGTTAACTGGTGCTGTAGATGCCCTAGAGGGACCGAAACCAAACCTCGTCGAATTCTAGGAGGATCCCCACCACCACGCCGAGGAGGTAGTCGAAGGTGTCGCAGGAATCGTACTAAGTGAAGACTTGCGTAACACCCGCCGAATTGCCTTCCCGCTTCTATTGCATTCCGGTCGAAATACTAAGTCGAACTCATTTGAAGATAAGACTGGACGTAGTGGCTGGGATGACATAGAGTCCGTTTACACCTAACGCAACAGCGCCCAGCAGAGAACAGACTACAAAACAGACCCCAAAGTCCAACAATGTATTTGAAACTTTCAAATAAAATTAGGGTTCGTAGTCTCTCGGTCAGTAAAAATGGTCAATGGGCCGCTAAATTCTCGTGAACAAGGTTCATTAATAACGTTGGTGTACGGATGCGAGTAATCTGCATGGACGCCCGTCTCCAGAACACACTGTGTAGGTGCATTTCAACTGCACAATATAGGGGTTTCTTTGTCGGTAATGCTAGTCTGTCTATATTAGGAACCGCTATGCCGCTGATGGCGGGGCTCGAGAGAGAGCCCCAAGCACAAGGGAACAAGTGAGTTCCGTAAGGCGATCGGTGCGCGCCCTCTACCATGATAAGTGTGTCTATTCGCTCACTATTTTCCCCGCTTCACTGACATTTATCGGGTTGGGTCTCCTGCCAGTTTTCCAAAAAGATTGGAGGCCATGAGATCAAAAGGACACCGCAGTCACAGGGTGGAGCTCATGAAAGCGTGGACCCGGTCTACAGGCCAGGCCAAGACCACACCGCAGAGGCACAAGTAGCCGCGATTGCAAGCGTGGGAACCTCCAAAACGCACGTAGCGGCGACGGCACAATGACCGACTAGCTGGACGCGTGCAGAGCCCTCAAAACAGGCCAAATGGAGAGTTCAAGAGCAAAAAAATCAATATGTGACGGCGTGTCCCAAAACTGTTTTTTTTGGGTAACACAGGGGAAATGAAGGGCTCTTCAAGTGCAAGATTTGTAGGCATGCCATTACCGCCAAACACGCTCTTTAGTTTATTGACACTCCTCTTAGAACTAATGGCCTTTGTTTTCTTCCAAATTAGATACATGCGAAACTTGAAGTCTCTGTTTGCCTGCTTATGTCCTGCCCATTTGCTTGCGTTCTGTTGTGCCCGCTTGGCAAATCTCACTTTATACCACAGATTTCACACTATTTAAATATTGACATTTGCCTACAGCAACCGCCCGTGGAGCCAATAAACTACGCCTTTTGTTAAGTTATCTCGGGAGCGTATATGGTTTCCTTAAATATGCCGGTACATCTGCGAAGGAATAAAAACTAGCAAGGCTAGAGGAAATTGAGGTGACAAATTTCAGCCTATTAACCACCGCCAGCCAGGCATACTGAACTCCGGATTCAGGTCTCAAGCTATCCAATCCTAGGGTTCGCGGCACGCCCCACACACCATTATGGCGCCGCCCACGGAGCGCAAGGGAAGCCAGGAATGCCATCTTCCGTTCTTCAACCAAAGCAGTTAAGTGAACGTCACGCCTGTGTGATTATCAAATTAAAATGATTTAAACGCTTGCAAGCGGCAAGCTTTCCTTGAGCACTGCAATGCCAGCTAAAGAGCCAGAACGAAACGCACGCCAGTATTAAAAAGCCGCAGCAGATACGCATTGTTGGGATAGACAGATCAGCAAGCTGACATGACTGTATACACCTGGCGGCAATTAGTGTGCATGGAGAAGAGTTGATTAAGCAAAGAGTCGTAAAGCAAATGCATTCAGCAATCGATAACAGCTAAGTGAGGCCATGTCAGAATAACTCGCTACATGTCGGGAAGGCCGAGCCAAGTATGAAGGCAGGACTTTCCTTGAAAGAGAATTCCTACCGGTGAAATTTCCCATGTGTGTCTATTTTTGGCGGAGATAGTTGCGGTGGCAGGCATGCAACCTCGGTTACTTCGCATCGCATACTTGCGCAAGAAAGTCGAAAAAAACATTCATCATGCGCGGAGAAAGCCTTGGAACAGTGTACATGTAACTTCGTAACAATAATTCAACCAAAGTGCCCATCCGGACTCTCATAGGTTTTGATTTTTACATGTAAATGACTTGTGGTAATTCTAGGACTGCGATAAAGCCACGCTGATGATAGACGGTAAACAGAGGCGCATCTAAGATGCAAAGGATTTAAAAGCCATACTGAAAGTACTGCCAGACAATGTCACCTAAAATTGCGGCCTGGCTAGAAGCAACGCATCTGAATACATTGTACTAACCCTGAAAGCTTTGCATAAGCAGACTTCTGCCCTGTGGCAAGGTGGCATTCACATGTAGTTATAAAGCAGCCAGAAACATGACAGAAGATAACAAACAGCAATATTCAAATACCAGGTTTTACTGCTTCAAGACGAGAGACGAGGGCCTCTACGATGGTAAGCATCATGATGGTTGCTGCGGCATTGCTCATCCACATAGAGAGGAACCACGTGGGCAGCATGAGTCCCAGCATCAGCCTGTCGATCGGATAAATGAAACAAATAGAGTGGACGTGTTAGCAAGCAACCAAACTCGAGTTTATAAACAAACTTTGCTAGGAGGACAGGCACAACCCGCAAAAACGTAGTTTCGCACACTGAATTTCTGTGACAAATTTGAACGCCAAATATAGAGATCGTGAACTAGTTTTCTGAGATAGATGAACAAGAACACAACTCCAGAGGTAGGGATAAACCCTACTTGTCTCGACTTTTTCGCAAAAATAGCGACATTTGTACAAGGAGCGCTACGGCGAAATTCTTTCTCATTATTGCATCCCCTATTGTATAAGCTTGGGGAAAAAACATGTGACCGAAATGGTTTATCTTTCACTTAGGCGGTAAACACTCCGTTTTACGACCCCTAAAGAAAACCGCCAAATGGAATTTAGCACAGGCGGCACAGGCTTTGCTCGCCGTAAACTGGCGTCAGGCCAGCCTCTCCTGAACGGGCGAACATCTTGTCCAGAAAACTTAAAGCGATACAAAAAACTTACATTCGGGGGTCTCCTCCCATAATTTGCATAACGGCCACGCCGATTCGGCGGTGGAGATTTCGATGTTCCGTAGCGACAGCCAAGAAGGCCCCACCAATGAACAGCATGTTTGAGTCCTAAGGGGATCGTTTAAAGGCAAGCAACAACCAAATTCAGCCTTTTGAAAATAATGTGAAATGAACAGACGTGATTCGAACGGACTGGCGTTTACATGAGAATAGTAGTGTCTTGTAAAAAACCAAAAATTGGAGACAGCATAGGAAAAAATGGGCAGGACGAGATTTCAAGCCTCTAATAAAATAAATTCATCCAGAGGATAGGTTGGAGGGAATACGTACGTCTTTAATAAATTATCACCAGGAATAAAGGGTTTCCCTATCAGCCTAGTTGCTAGCTCCCAGAAGGTCCAGGGATGATGGACATCCGACGAACGGTAGTTGCGAAATAGACAGGCTGTCGGCGGCCCACCAACGGTAGTCAGTAGGATGCAGTCTGGTAACTGACTTTCCAACGAAACATCAGAGCCCGAATACGGGCATGAACAGCCAGTAAATATGTTCCTATGGTCTTTGCCCTCTTACAGATCCAATGTCCATTCAAAGGATGCTGAGGACTAGGGGGACCGACTCGCAGTAAACCCATGAAACTCCATCTTATACACCGTTCCTTAATCGTGAACCTTGATTTTTGCTAAAGAACTCCGAAGACGAACCCGATGGTAAATAGGAAGGTTAGTGTTTTCGAGAGGAAGATAAAACTGTCCGCAGCATGCTGGTATGTGAGATTCCACTTTGCATCCGCAGTGCAAAGCCTAACCATAGGAGCGTTGATGCAATACAAAGCTCCGTAGTCCCTCTCCCATTTAACTGAAGTGCCAGAGGCTGGGAAATGCGCCTACATCCCGCACGGCGGCCAACGATAGTTCTGATCTAGGTGGCATTGTGACTGCACTGAGTAATCCGGCCAGCACCTTACTTAAACGCTGGGACTGCACTTCTACGTCTTCATACTGCCTCCGTCAACATCACAATCATCACGGTGAACGTCCCAACGCTGGGTAATGACGGCACGCAGAGACCTTCTATGGCAAAGTTAAAGCAATAGGTGAGCGTGTTTAAATAAGTGACCCCGCGGTCGCAGATTTTTATTCCAAACGGGTGGTGTAATGCGTCTACGTGGCGATTCTTGGGTCGCTACGCAGCGAAAACCGTCGCGTGCATGGTAAAATGCCTGTCAATTTTGCTGAGCTTAAATGTTTTTGCGTTGTAAGCACCTGTTGCAAAGAACTGTGGAGACATCTAGCCCCCTGGTACTCCATTAGTGGCCGCTTTCAGGAATAAATCAACTCCATACCTGTCCGAACATGCTAGACACCAGGCCCATGTGTGATACCCGACACCAACAGCCCGGACTGTGTGCTGTCAAACAGGCACATCTACAGGACGTTGCCAATGCTACAGGTTCCCTTATGGCGGTTTCAGTTCACTGTGGCAGATAAGAGTCGCCTAAGGGGCGTCCTCATTTGAAACCGACTGTCTTGAAACAAGGCACTCTCTCAAGTACTTCACAGGAGGGTGGATGCCATAATAGGCGTTGCCTGCAGGGTTGGGTTTCTGATGCACGATAGTGCAAGTGCTGTTCGACACAGGTCGATTCGAGCTTAAGGGACTTGCGTCGTCAGACCACGGGTTCTACTCCGTACGACGACAATGAACTCTGGAGTAACACCGCCCGAGACCTGAAAAGCCAGCTCCTTAATCCATCTGCCTTAACGACTAAAGACAACCTTGGTACGGTAGTGGCCCAATGGACAGACCCAATCCTCCACTGGAGTGACCATTTTGTCCAGCTCTTGGACCCCTGATGGCTGGACCTCCTCGGTCGCAACTGAATTTGAAGATTCCCCGGTGCCTGAACATGACTGCAATTTCATTCCACCTCGGATGGATAATGGAATAAGAGAAAAACCTGTCCTCTGGTGTTCGAAAATGACGACTGAGAGGTTATACAGTCTTGCCGAAATTGGAGGAACAATGTCCGTACCAGCAGAGTGGAGTAATAAGGTTATCAGAGTAATCTTCGAGTAGGGTGACAAATTGCTGCGGAAACATCAACTAGTGTCAGCGCGGCCAGTCTCGCTAATGGCTTCCACCTGAACCTCAACAGGCAAACAAGAAGCTTCGTGGCATGCGGCTGGGGCAGAGATGTGTTGTTCAGTGCTCCCCGAGCATTATGTTAATCGAGCAAGCAAAGCCGTTGGATAGCGAATAGAGCGTTTCCTGCTCATTATATTGCCCGAGTCCTAGCTTCAACCCTGCCGATATTGCTGTATCAGCCCTGCGGTCCTCAATTTTCGAAACCAGCGTGCCAACCGGTCGCACTTTGATCGGAAGTCTGCCGTCAACCGAATGCAATGGAAAGCAATCATACGAGCCGCAGCATACCTGCAGAACGGAGCCGATTGAACGTGTCATAATGAATATAGTCACAAGTACAAATAAGTGGTAAATGGAACTAACACGAAACTACGGAAATGAGATATGACTCGACAGCGCAAAAATGCAGTCGACTGTATACGACGCAAGGAATAATTCCATAAGAATATTCGTTAGTAGACATCTTACCCGCATGTACTCGATGCAGGTGTTGTTTGAAGAGAGTAGACCCATCAGGGGTGCCATAACGATGGGAAGAAGAGCTGTGACGTATATTGGTATGCATTCGGTTATCCAGTAGCCCGCCATCAGCAACAAGGCATAGGCACCTTTGGCTTCCTAGACGAAATTCAAAATCACAGCCTATGGTAAGCAATGCCTTACAAGGAGAGCTTTGGCTCATTCGACTCTCTAGCAACCTGCACGAAATAGGCTGCTTTTTTCAATAAGCGATTAAAAATGGAAACAAGCACTTTCAAGCTAAGTACGCATCCATTAGACGTAAAGCGCGACCAAAAAATATCTTGTTCTGCAGACAGTAGCCAGTCAATTACTGTAAAGAGGATTGGAAATGAGGCACACAAACACAGGTGTATTAGGAACAAAAGCATCTACATAGACTCGATGATTGTCCTCACTCAGGAATAAAATCTCGGCGCGCCCTCCGGATGCATTAAATCATAACTTTTTCAGGACTTCCTGACTAAGATCCTGGGGGGCCGATCACTTTGGTGCAAATTATTGCAAGCCCGAAATGAGTTTAGTAGATGGCAGGCAAGTGGACGGGATTTCGTGCTGTGTGGAGGTGGCGCGCAATCTTGACAAAATAGCTAAATTTTGTCGAATCGGTCCTGAGGTTTTTTGTTTGTGACGTTGACGCCGCAGTTCTGTACGCGAGTTTTATGCCCCTGACAGAACAAACGGCACTTCCCTTACGTCTGAACAAAAGCAATTTTCATTTTCAGTGTTCAGTGAGTTGGCTGGGAGGCCGTTTAACAAGTTATCCCCCATCCCCGTGCTTCAAGGCACGGCGAATGTCCAATGGTTTTGTCGCCCGAAAACTCGTGTCCATCCTACACCGCGGGATTTTGTTGAGTTCCCGAACAGGAAAGAAGTATTAATTTACTGTCACGCTGCGGTAGCTTTTAACAGCCTGTCTGTTGTCTTTAAAATCTCAGCAGGCAAGAAAGGATGCATTAAGTATAGGAAGACTACCGAAGAATTCGTTTGGGTATGCCGTCTCGAAGATAAATGTCTAATCTTTTTGAATAAACAGTGGTAGAGGCTATTTTGATGCGTTCTGAAAATGTGTCAGTCCCAATCTTAAACAGCAGCTAAATTCAATAAAATTTTTGTTAAAACAAACCCCGAAAAGGCTGGCTAAACAGCATAGTTTTAAAGCTGTAGCCCTACGGACTTCTACGACTAGTTGCTGTCATCATGAAATCAAAAACCCAGGTGTGCGTACATTAAACAGACCTGGCGCTCAGAAAGGGCAATCAGTCTGCAATTTCAAGATTTAGTAGGCACGGAGTGAGTTTAACTCTAAATTGATAGACAGTGGAGCGCACATTATTACTCCAGCATATCTAAGAGTAGTTGCAAGCTTTTGATAAAAAGTCATGAATGCCGATAAACTTACATTGCTGGTGTATACGATTACGAGCGGACTGAGAAGGATGGGATAAACGACGAGAAAGATGAGGCCTTTATACTTCAAGAGCCACTTCACCCAACCCGGCAAAGCCATCGTCACTCGTTAGTCGAAGGATCGAGCGTCTACAAAAAAGTGGCATGCTTGGGTAAGGACACTTCTCGGGGAAAATAAAGAACTGCTCCTAGTAACGTCAGCGATGAACGTTACAGGCGGAGTCAAACCTATACACTACCCCTAACACATTATATTGTCGCCGTGACAATAATGGTTTTAAAGCCATGAAAAGATACTGCCGTGATTCAGCAACACAAGAGAGCACTAGGTGCGATCACTGCAAAATAGAGCGCGTCGTCCAGAAAGACGAGTAAAACGTTTAGCGATTAGAAAAGAACGTACACATGTCGTACATGTCGTACACTTGGACGAGTGGAACTTACTAAATGAGAGACCTCGGCGAGCGAGGACGGGAACGAGGCCAGAAAGCAAAGGGTACAGGGAGGCCAGTGCTGTCCGAGGACCCGCGGTGCTGAGAACTGGAAAGCGCACGTCCAGTTCTAGTCTGCGCGTCGAAATTAAAACTGACCAATAAGCGCTGGGTAGTACGCGATCGCTATAGGCCAATCGCGAGTCAGCTTGCCTTTAAGCTCTCAGCTCCGAAATCAAAACACTCACTAAAGTAGCATATGTTGTTTTTATATTATTTGCCTCTGGGCCCTAATTTCATCGGCACAGACCAAACTATCCTGCCAACTCATGCCTCCCTAAAATTCGTCAGAAAAAGCGACCCCATCCGCGCGAAGGCGCCGTTACCGTGGTTGTCTCGAGCCGTCGACAAGCCACCCGTGCCGTTGAGGGAAGCCAATCACGACCATGCACACGTGCCCTTGCCACAGGAATCCTTCCTTTCGGTAACCGCATTGGGTGAACAGAGATTCACCAATCAGTGCCCTGGATGATCAGCCCTTCGCGAGGGTGTGGCTGAGATTGCACGTTGGTCGAAGGTCGCGCGCGCACGCTCCTCGCGGGGGGTGGTTACACGTCGGGTGTGGCCACGCGAGTTACGGGAGTGCTCATCGTACTTTCTCAGTCCTTCCACCTAGTATTTCCCGTCGAGGCTGATTTGTGCGCATTACGAGACTCATCAGAAAGTTCTGTTTTTAAAACTCGTAGTAGTAAAGTGGTTAACATGTTGTCTGCTAGGCATCTTGGTCGTATGACTTTCGTCGAGTGCACTTGCAAGTTAGAACAGTAAAAATGTGTGACGAGGTGGAAATAAATCGGCATACTGAAATAGAGAGCCATCGTGCGTGTTTTGTTCACCGGACCTGTCGAAACAAATAGGCGAAGCAAAAGAAAATAACTGTTCATCGTCAGAAGTAGAACTACGACAATCAGGCTAAACGACAACTCCATCTAAAAAGTGCCCTAATTCACGTCAACAAGCCTGGTGAGCCGTCATGCTTATTAACCAGCGACTGGAAGTTGACTATATGTAACGTAAAAATAGGGTGATCGTCAGCAGGTGGAAATTGACAAATGGATGAGAAGAGCCGCGGGTACCATTTGCCTCGTTTTCCTCATCCGTGAGCGTCAGAAGTGCAGTTACGAGACGATGGAACCAGCAGGGAGGGTGATGACACCATTCTACCCACGACCTCCAAAAGAGGCATCATACAGTAACGCTCCCAACCGGGTTTGCGGCAGCGTTACTTTGGTAAGGACTCGTTTTCTTAGCAGTCAAGACCTGTTCCCAGCCCCACATGGGAGAAGAGTTAACAGATTAGTCTTGATTACGGGAGGGAGCTGAGCATTGCATTTAGGAACCACGGGTCTAGAGTCCTTGAGGACGGCCACATGGCAATGGATAATGCCTTGCGAAAAAATCAGTGTCGACGAAGGCAAGGAAGGCTGGAACGGTCATTTCCGCTTTATCTAAAACCAGCAGCTAGTCATATCTCGAACACTGGCCAGGATGACATGGAACCGTGGTGACGGCAAACACGCCGGGAACGGCGACTCCAGTCTCCCTTATATTTGTCTGTGACTCGGATATATACGTTCTATGATGTGTACACGTCCTTCAGTGACGAGGAGAGCTTTTCTATACTCGAGCCCAACGGTGTAAAATGAGTTGACCTACAAAAGGCAGGGCTCTGCCTTTAAGTTGTGCGAAACTAATATAGCAGGAACTGAGCCCACTATCTCATAAAAACCTTGCATTTCTTGGAAAATCTAACCTAACCCACATACATGAACATGCGGAACGCGCCAAGACTCATGAGCCGTCTTCCTACACTTTTGGGCATATCTTCAACTAGAAAAGTCTAAGTAAACGTAACTACAAATAATAATGGGCAAATTTAACTGGGTCTGGCGTTCAGTAACCTCATCGGACTGCAGGGCGGGAAGTGAGTGTATTACGCTAAGCGTTCGGATAGTGTTCACCTATCGTCGATGGACAAATGATAAACGGGGTGCCCCCCTTCCCCGATGCAAATAAAAGAGACTGAAATGACTATTTCTGGTTTATCTGCAGCCATCTGTCAGTGATTCCAATGTTTAGGTCCAAAAGAAATAAGGGCTGAATTTCGATCAAGGTATTCCTGGATCTTAACATTCTACCAGTCGAGTCTCGGGTTCAAGCGCTGCCCTATTCGATCAGACATATGACAGAAACTTCCGTTTTACCCAGAGCTGAGGTTGACTACTCTGACAGACAAGACACCAGGGGTTTGGCTTAATCCCGAAAAGACGCAGTCCTTGGTCAGAAATATATGCCGGTCTTTTTTGTATGCATTGGCGTACTGCAGTTACTCCTCAAGAACAATGAGCCGCTTGCCGTAGGCGACTTTTGTGTTGCTGTATCCTCGTTTAGTCAATTTTTTTTCACATTTTGTGGGCAGTGGCCTACCGCTGGATCCGACAGATTCGCCTCGCTCCGCTTGTACCTACTTTAGTCCGTCTTCTTAATTCCTACCTCGCGGACCTAGAGCACCTAGCCTAATAGTATGATTGCCAAAAACAAATAATTTTGGAGAAAAATTACTTCGTCTTAAACTCACCTGTATGATATCGGAGGGGCTGTCCTTGGACAACCGTTGTCATTTTATTCTTTTGATTGTAATCTAAGGGTATGGTCCTCTGCTCTTCGAACTGACGACAAAAGTTCGACCGTCGTTACTGGTGATGCCCACCGTATGCCCCACACCAAGGCGCGCGCAGGACGGTGACTTCCGAATGCCTTAGTTTATAGTGATATTATAAATGCGCCGTATCTACCGCACTCTCTCCCGCTTCACCCACCTTGGGTCCGGTGTCAAGAGAGAGGCAAAAGACCGAAGGCGGAATCGCGCGCGACGTGAGCATGCGCCCGGGAGCGTCACCACAGTCCTAATGTATTTTATAGGTGCGCAGACCACTAAAGCGTGCCGTGCCCTGGAGACGAAGTGACCATGCGGACACCATCCAAGAAATGTTTCTAGGCATGAGTAATGGTCAGAAATGGTCATTCCAGTCTCCCTTGTCTTTGTCGGTAATACAATTCTGCCTATATCATGAGCGCTGTGCGGCTGTTGGTTGGGCTCGAGAGAGATCCCGTAAGATACAACGGAATGAGTGAGTTCCGTAAGAACGATCAGTGAGCGCCACCCTCTATCATTCAACTTGGTCAGTGTGAATGTGCCATTCATCCCCAAAACGATGGTGTACTTAAGGGCACCGCCATAACGATTCAGTTATTTTGCTCTTTACACTAACGATATCAGGTGTCTCAGAAATTGTTCAGTAAATAAGTGGGCTGCTGAAATTGGTGCAGGCCTTCCGACCAAAAACGATCTTGATTTCAAAATTCACAAGAACGCGTAAACCATTCGAGCACGGTCCCTGGAAATTGGAAACTGCTAAATTACAAAATGCCCGACATCGGACAACGCACGCATAAAACAGCACTCATTTTATGCAATGGAACCTGGTAGCAAGTCGGCGTCTTTCGCAGTCCGTGCTTCTAAAACAAACGGCATTTCCGCGATCCGACCATCTCTTGACTGTAGTACTTCAGGGGAGTCAACCTCAGCTGAATACTGAGTTGAAGTTTTTGTCCTGCTGACTTTTTGACGGCTTTGCAGTTAGGTTCGAGACTATGGTCTACTAACATTCATGCTTTATTTCGATAGTATCCTGACGCTAACCTTCCCCACCTTGACAGTATAACAGCATTAGGCAACTGAACTCACATTTGGAACTAGGCAAAAGGCGTTGTTGCTGTGTTTCCGATAAAAAGGAAGCTTTTCGCCCTTCTAAATGCATTACTCGTTTTGTATAACCTTATTTTGAATGTGCTAGTATCGCATATCAAGGCAATAAACGCCGCTTCGAAAACATGACATGGAATCTGTCGATCCTGATGGGTGGTCTCCAAATCCCCACCCTCCCCTTATTGCTGACCCCAACTCCAATGCCGACAATGACCAGCCAAGTCCCCTCTCGAGAGTCAGCTTATAAAAGCGTGGAAATTACTAGGGTCGTAGTCAAATACCAGAAGGGGAAGAGGAAAAAGGGCCGAAAAGTGGGAAAGGGGGAGTTGAAGAAGGCAAAAGCGGGAAAGAGATCATAATGCACTAGAAGAAGAGGAAGAAGAAGGAGAAGAGAGGGAGTGTGATGAAATGAGGAACAGTCTAAAGCGTAGCATGAGAGAAAGTACGCAGAGTGAGAGAAGAGCATGCTTTAACATGAAGTTTTCAGTGACTAACCAAGCCTAAAAAGGTGAATTACTTATAAGAACAGTCAACTATGAAGTGTACTTCGGAGCCCTATTATAGTAGGTGCCACCGTAATCGAGGCGTTTCAAGGGAAAATCAGGAAAAATTGAGAATAGTGATTAAACAGGAAGTGGAAGAACGCAAGACGCTGACCAACTGAAAAGTGCACCAAGCGATAATACCCGCAGTTGGAAGCCGTGTTCGAGAGAATTTCAAGCCGTTGTGTCGAAGTGCACCTTCATCCCCAGACGGTAAGGGGCAAATGCGCAATTCTGATGATGAATAATAGTCCCTTATATGAAGGAAAGCTGTTATCCTGGTTAGTATCCAGCGTAGCTAAACACATTCCATCGCTCTGTGGAGGGGCTCCTACGTCAAATTCTTCGAAGGTGTGCCAATAACCTTGGCCTGCCAACTCAGCATTCCGGACAGAGAAAAGACATAGGCAGTAGCGTTTATGGTCCGCGTATTACGCCGGCGGCAGCATGCAGTTTGATGCGCTTCTTGCTTGTGCGGTGCGAAAACTACTCTTGTAATGACCAGGACTTATTCTCTTGGCCCTGCAGTCTGTGTAAGGTCACATACCCCCAATGATGACTTTATTACTTACTTCTAACACTTCTGTGCAATTACACATAATTCTCATGGCGTCCTACTACCGACGCAGGTAACGCACTTTATCGCCTGGGTTTTCACAAAGAGAGAGCATTTTTAGAGAGCGAATTCCCAATTTATTAATAGCAGCGGTCTCTGCCGTCCAGACTACCAAGACACTTTACTATTCAAACAAAATTGCCTTCCTTTGCACAGTCTTGAGGGGGTATTCCTTGTAATCGCTCCAAACCAATTCACAGTGAACTACCAGAGCATTTTTTAATCGCTTAACATCGGTCAACGGTATTGGCAGCGGCAGGAATGATGGTGGTGTTGAGGTAGCAGCTGAAGCAGTCGGAAAAGAATGAAAAAGAAGAAGAAGAAGAAGAAGAAGAAGAAGAAGAAGAAGAAGAAGAAGAAGAAGAAGAAGAAGAAGAAGAAGAAGAAGGAGAAGAAGAAGAAGAAGAAGAAGAAGAAGAAGAAGAAGAAGAAGAAGAAGAAGAAGAAGAAGAAGAAGAAGAAGAAGAAGGTGACGACGACGACGACGACGACAACGATAAGGGCGCGATTGAATACATAACCTTCTTCAGGGAGGGAACGAGCCAGGCATACTTTCCGGACCAAAATGATAATACCAGCAGGTAGAGAATAATCCGCATGCAGTTGTACTTTATTTTCTTAAAAATGCCTGCAGAAATCTTAAATAACTCAGCAGAGACGAGACGAGTGATGGGTCCCACTGGTGAGAGAAACCGTTGAAAGTCACGATAATTTATACCCCTGATGAAAGAGCTGACTAGCTAGGTGAACATAAATTTACTGTTGTATATGGCACTTGATGACAGTACACACAGTATCACGTTGTTTTGAACGGGGACAGTCTTCTGGCCCTGTTTGGTTTAGACGTTGATTTTTTGAAGGTAGCAGTATAATCATAAAAAAGCCCGAACGACTAAATCTGGTCCCCACGCTACATCCCGCTGGCTAAAATCAGGTCAAGATTAAGTTGACCTGAACTATAAACCGTTACCAAAGGCAGATTTCCATGATTACTTATATTTGTCACCTTCTATTTGCCTTTCAGAGTGTGAAGTTATAAAATCAGGACTGCAGTGCAGTAGGACAGATATGAGCTTTGTCAGAAACAGTAACTTTCACCGGCCCAAGTGAGGTGACCATACGCTTCAGCAGTCATTAGAAGTCCGCTAGAAAAACTCTTTCTTTAGATCTTAGTCACCTTTAGTATTCTCGCTACCGAGACCCCGTAAGAATGGGCTCAGTGGAGCTGGTTTCGATGGAATTCGGGATTCCGCGAAATTCGGTACTCAAAATAGTTGTACCAGCTGTATGGCCCAGATGTTTAAAGTTAAAACCGCCACTCCGAGATAAGTGGACCAGCATTAATAGTCACCGACAAAATCACGGGATGTTACGTCCTTTGCGCATATGTAGACGACTTACGAATGGGCAAATGTTTCCCACCGTCGAGCAGATTGGAGCCCATCGCGCCCAAAGAGATCGCCGATAGAAGCGAACTGGCGAGTTCCTTTGTCGAGAAATGCGTTTGTATTAACTGAGGTGGCTGACTAGTTGCAGGCGCGTAGTTATATTTCACTTTGGGATCTCTAAATTAGCTGCTGGAGATAATTGTCTTTTATGGTATCGGGATTCACACGCTAAGCCACCTGACACATTACAGAGCGGTCGCGCCAGTATGTAGAGTCAGGGCAGAGATGTGCAAAAAATATAATGGTGCATTTGTTATCAGCAAAGAGACAGTCACTGCGATTTGTGCAAATGCAGCCCTCAGTTCCAGACGCATGATATCGATTCCGCTCAATAAGTCGTTGGACATTTTGGCCATGGTTATCGTAAAATAAATTGGGGGAGGGGGGATTCTAGTGAGTCACAGGTTTCAAAAGAAAGAAGATGATCACACGGTCTGGCTGGGGGAGAAGCCAAAACGTGTGTCCTATTGCATTAATACCAAAAGTGGCCAAATAGCTCTCTTTTTCATCAGATTTCGATAAAACAACGGACCTCTGGCTCAACATTAAGACGCAGGACTTGAAGACAGCCAATGACCGCATGCTATTAGTCTGTCCCGCGTATATGT
>CACRXP010000502.1:284490-296474 GCA_902702965.1 Spirometra erinaceieuropaei
GAATCGTTCATGATCCCATGCCCAACAGAGCCCTCACAATTTTCTCAACTCAACCTTCTAAGATGCACATTTAACGAGAGAAGATGGAAAGGAGTAGGAGCTGTCATTTTTTGATACACTCGCCAGGCGAGCTTCCAACTCTGAATGTGAGACGACGGTTTACAGGAAAGCAACAAAAGTCACACACCTTCTCAGTTTTCACAGCAACTCTCCGGTAACTCGAAAATAAAACTGTGTGAGAACACTCACTGGAGCAACCAGGAAAACAAGCACGCCAGGTCCAATTTCCCTGTGACCAATTAATGCGGAATGGCTATCCGAAGGTATTTATAAGTCGATGTCCACTTGGCTACCCCCGGTGGACGCAAGCAGGTACCACTAAGGATATGACACGGTCTGCCATGCATTATGCATGTTTCAGAGACGACCGATTTCATTGCCGAGGGACTGAGTGTTGGAATTTCACACCGGCTTGAAACCACCATGTGAAACAGGGTCATGAAAATCACGGAGCGATTAAATCGCAGGGAGCAGTTTTAGTTAGTGTATCGTGTCCTGTGCCCAAACAGTACTTGTAATAACACAGATCAGCCCGACCGCATGTTTGTATCGTACACACACGAACATTCTACTCTAATTTCTTAGTCACAGGCCGGTCAGCGAAGATGTTACGTTATGAGAAAGTTTATTTCTGTGACGTTTCCATAAGCGATGTCAGTTGAAATTTTCCTTTCGTTAGTCATCGCATTTCAAACAACGCAAATAATGGACATTTTGAGCAATTTCTTGTGAAGCCATTCTGGAATGTATATCTTAACTATAGGCAGCTAGCTAACCGCCGTACTTCATTTTATGTTTATTTTTGGAGTGTATTTCATTTCGAACTACGCCAAAGGATCGTGTATAAATGTCGCTTTACTAAGGTTGCTTATTTACTCATTTATTTACATTGGGAGGCTTCATATACATCTTGAACCTGAGTTTACCCATTTAAAAAGACTTTCCGCTCTTCCGACATTAGCACTACTTCTAAGGAAAATTGTTATTCCTGAAAAAACGTAATACTACCTTTGATATGTCTTTTATATTGTCATTTCACTTAATGACACTCGACATTAATGAAGTCCTGTTCGATGCATTCGAGCCGGCTTCCTGCTTATTAAAGATATTTCGTAAATTTAGGCGCACTTTGTGAGTTACTCCCAGTACTGTAATCTGACTGTACGACGCGGCAGCGAAATATCACAAATGTTTGTCCACTCCTTTGAAACGGATCACGATTTCAACACTACAGTTTTCAAGATAATGGCTCATGCCAGAGGAAAGACAAGCTGAATCTCGGATAAGAATTCGTCGACCGATTTATCGATCGGGCGCCAATATTGACGGTTAGATCGTCGTTGCCGACGATGTCGAACGTGTGCTCCACATCAAGGTGAGAGCAGGGACGGTGACCTTGGCATTAATTAATTTGTAATGGTGACAGACTTGCACAGCATCTACCGCACCTTCCTCTTCCACCACCTGGACCCGGTGTCAAGACAGAGTTAGGAAGACCGGAGGCGGAGGAGGGCGCAGGTGGAAAGCACGGTCGAGCCCGCCCTTTGGTGCTGCACTCCACACCCCCTGGTTCACACCGCAGAGACCAGGTTTTCGATCAACAATAACAATGGAGCACGACAGGAGTCCCAGTGTGCGTGACGTCTGCGGGCAACCGGGTCTGCCATCGCACCCCGAAATGTTGGCATTTGTTATGGTGCGCAAATTCGATAATGCTTGACAGAATCCGATACGCCCCCCCCCGTGTTGGTCCGGCACATCTACCACGTGGCCTATTTGGGGGCACAAGGGCGCCAACGTTACATAGCTCGGCGCAGTCACCTTCAGACCTACGACACCAGTCGTTGATAGGCTTGCACCCCATAACTGCCGCTTGTTTAGTCACTGTTGTCATTTTTGACGATGGACTCCCTCAGGAGTTCTAAAAGTAAGAAACGAGAACAGAAACTCTCGGGAGTAAGGCGGAATTTCACTGAATTCCAGGAACGACACCTATTCCCGCGTCCTAACCCTGTCGCTTACCCTGGCCAAAAATGAACAAATGGTTACGGTGTTCTATCAGTCTCCTTCATATCCTTACACAATCTGAGTGTTCAGAAAAGGGGTTGGGCTCAAGGACAGTGAGTAGCTAGGCCGCTTAAGGTATGCTCTTTCACACAGTGGTTCAGAATGCAGAATTTGCTTCTTCTTGTGTTTACATAGTTATTTGGATTTTGAGAAACCTTTACCTGATTGAAGTAATGCGGTATTGGACTTCTGTTTTGGTTTCCAGTGTAGTTAAACGCAGCAACCTAGAAAAGCTCAAGCTCTCTTATTGAAAATGAAATAAGAGCACTTGTAGAAACTCCACCGTACTTTTCTACACCACAAATCTTGAATTGCGGGAGTGGGGAGTAGTGGGTTTTCTAATTTATCGAGTGAGAGCTGCGCTCCGTCCAACTCGCGAAATAGGTATCAGGCAATTTCAGTGCGAAGTTAGAAGGTTACACACCACGCACATCACATCAACTTCTAAGGTTGCTGCTGAAGTGTTTCAAGGACATCTTAAACCAACCAAATGATAAATTCGATTGCCAACTCGATTCAATTATGCAGAACTCTGCAGTTTATCTTCACACCAATACCAGCATGTTCAAGGGTAGGACACGCGAATTGAAATGCGCCTCCTTGCATACAGGTGGCCAGTCACTATAGTCTAGGGAGATTAGGAGTAGGATTAGAGAAAAGGGCGCCAAAATTACCAGTAAGAATTTTCGATACTGCTAACCTATTATATGGATCCGACAAGAATTACCACTGAAACTAGGGGAATGGCAAAATGCCTCAGCATGTGCTTCCAGACTCGTGCAAGTTACCTGTCGCTATATTTTCCGCATTATTCAGTTCTCCCTACCACGACAAAATCTCCACAGCCAGTACGCTCGTCTTCGTTGAGTGGATGAACTATATAAGGCATATGATATGTGGTATAGGGCATGCCGCGCACAGCTCCCGTGAGGAACCATTTCTTAAAGTGTGTAGTGGACAGCCACAGTGGCAACGTCGCGCCTCTCGCTAGCGCCTGCACCTACGTCCTAGAGACAGTCTGCTATGGCACGCACGTCTGCCCGGCTTCGATTTGTCTCGTTGCAATTCACTGTCTGCACCATGCATCTGGTCGACACTCTGCCTGCACCATGCGAGGCTTCTCACTACCCTCACGTGGGTTTGGAGCCAATCAACGCAGCCCAGGACAATAGCGTAAACAATCTGTCACGACACTTTTGCAGCGGCGACCTTCGGCGACACACGGCTCGTCGCTCTCGCGGATGTCGCCTCCGCGGCGCCGGACGCATCCTCGTCCGGTTGCCACCTTCCCTTCTGTAGAGAACAAATAAATTATTTTCCTCTTCAAATGGCGCCCTGCTTCTGACAACTTGGGATATGGCCTGAAGTTGTAGCGTACTGAGCGTACACCATCACCGCTTAGCCGCTACAAGTGAAGGAAGTTGGAGGTTGGTTAATGCGAAATTAGCGAGAATTGCATCTGTGAGAGTTTTAGTTGGGAAAATTCTCGGAGGTTTCAGTATTTTCTAGAGCTGTTGCTGTCTTGCGCCCACCTCTGTGGCCGGTGCCATTATCAACTTAGCTCAACCTTTCGAGCATGTGCAATATTCGGAAGCCCTGCGATGATACTCATGTAAACATTGAAGAGCTTACGTTTTCGATTATTTACCCTCATGCCTGTACAGTAATATAAGTGATTTAGTGCGTTAAGCCCGTACATGCAGCATGACTGAACTTCTAGCCAGCAAACGGCCTCTTTTTTAGTTTAAAATGCGAACTCGCCTCTGAGCTCTATCTCCTCGAATTCTAACCTGGAACAACAACCAGCCAAATTAAGCGGACTGGTAGTCACAATACGTGGAGGTACCTAGTCGTTCAGCCAATATAGCCCACCCCAGAAAAGTAAGTGAAAGCTTAGATTCACGCTGAAGTAAGCCGAAAGGACAGCCTATTCCTGCCTTCAAGGCGAAGAAGTGGAGCGCTTGAGAAAACTGATCTAATCTTGGCGGCTGTGTACCTGCGTGCGATAGCAGGGTTCGGGAGACGTAGGGGACGACTAGGCGTCTATCCAAGTGCATACGAAAGCACCATCCTGCCTAGCTAAATCAAGGCATAGAAAAGTCCATCTTCAGCACAATTTTGGCTCTCTTGGCTGCCAGCGGCCATCAAGTAGATACCAATTAAGGATTCCGCGTCCTCTAAAAAGTCCCGACGAGACGTTCCAAGTGCCTGCGCCAGCGGATGTTTGCGACGACAGAGGCAGTGGCTATACGGTTAGCCAACCCACCCTTGTGCTCACAGAAGAGGTTTTTGCCAGCCCCCACGCTCCCCTGGCCGAAGATGAGTCCAGCATGTTCGTTCACGCATGCTACCACGTTGCGCTAAAGAGAACCCCTTTCCCCTCCCCGCGCCCCCGAGGTATAAGACTATGATTATCCCAACGTGTGTGAACGCCCTCAAACATCTCCCCATGACCACTGTTCATTGGCTGTCTTAACTGGCGCTGCTTCACCCTAACACCCTCATATTACAGCACAGGCTTGAGGGTAAATGATCGCAAACGTACGTTTGCCGCACTTGACCAAACTTGCCGAACTTTGTAACAGGCCATAAGTTCGAGCCTCAGGTGTTCCACACTTCGGGGTTGGGTATGACTGGCTGACGACGGCTAATAAGCCGGAAATGGCCATTCCAGTCTTCCTTGTCTTTGTCCGTAATAACATTCTGAACTTGACTTCTTCAATTTGGATGCTCCTTGCCACAGTAACGCTTTACAGGAGTCACGCAATAGTTTAGGCTGTGCTGCGAAATACGCGGTCACGGTTGCGCTGATTAATGGACTTTGAAAAATCTTCCGGATATTACACTGATTTTTTTCATCAGTGATTTACGTAGGAAAATACCAAAGAGGCTTTCAGGCATTGATATTTCCATTTAATTTCGGCGGATTTTGCCTAAATGACTTAACAAGCTTTTGGGACAAATGTTGGTTGGATAGGAGAAGAAGGACCCCCGTGGCCTTGCGCTAACTTCCGGGGGGTGCCTATTTCTGTAGCCTAACTTTTGTCCTGACTCTAATTCCAACCCTAGTACTATCCACAGTAGCCTTAACATTCACCATAACGCCAGCCCTCCAAGTCTTAACTTTCGAGATCATAGTACCACTCTCAACCTTGAAATCAGCCTTGATGGAATTTAGCGCAAGTAAACTTGTAATACAGGTGAGGGTACTTACAACCGTGCCCAAACAAAATAATGAAGAACAGAATAAGGTCATTGCATTATCGCAAAGTTACTCTATTTATCGGGACCACCAGTTTGCTGAATTGGCTAAGCCCGCCTTCAAGTCAGAATGGAGGAAGACAGGGCTCAGAGGCTAGTCAATTTTGAACTGAAGAAGAGGTCTCCTGTAGGTAGGACGTTCAGTTATGCGGCCTGCATAGGTGGCGTGCCAGGAAACGGGGCGGACGGGCACGCCAGGTAGATTCTGATGCTGGTTGTGACGCGTCATCTGGTGGGACGGCCTGGTAGTTAAAGGGCGGCTGAGAGAGAGAGAGAGGTGGGTCGTAGAGAGGCGGGCACTTACGGGCAGCGGCCTTGGTGCCCACCAATAAATTGTTTTCTGACTACCCGAAACTGACGTCGGCTGGTCTTCCCGCAAAATTCGCCCACCTCGCATTTATTCCACCAAGATGGCATGGCAACCACTAACACTATCTGACAAAGTTGCTCCACAGGACTAAGCAAGAAATCAACGGCCCGGTAATGACCACCGCCAGTTGGCGGAGACGACAGACATGCTGAGGTCTAAAATCACACATATACGACAGTAGGAGACACTGGGAGTGGGCAAGAATTCGCCGATGCCAGTGGGCACCCGCAAGCGGAAATGGGAAGGAAAGGACCCGTACGCTGAAGAAACCCCGACACAGTTGTGCTTCAATGCACCTCTGACTAAATGAGGCCGCCAATCCTTCGATCGAAAGGATTTCAGTCCTTTGTGAAGCAGTTGATCGGAGATGTCAATATTGACTCGTGTCATCTGCAACCGTCTCTGATGATGGGTTCGAGTGAGAATCCGAAACGTCAGGCCAATAGACTTCTTGTTCCTGTGCTCGCATCTTTTTCTTCTTCGTCAGAACTAAGTCAAATTAGCAAAAGAAGACTAAAAAGATTGTCATTCGCCATTGATATGCGCAGAATTTGCTACTGTTACGTCGGATTACAACGACACACAGGGTAATTACGATGAGACGGAGACTCTTACCTTAATCAGAATATGCAGGTGAGACACGAAATACCTGATGCGTCGGCTGCAGACGTCCGCCATCACGCGACGCAAAAGGTTTATCCGGTAACATGCCTGCATTTTCTCGTTCCTATCTACCGATTACAGTAGATGCGCTACCTCCTGAAGAGTTGACTGAAACTCCGAAATTTGTTATCGGTTCGTAGAGATAACTTAAGTTGGAGAGTGATCTTAATATTCATGCACCAGAATCCCACAGATGTTTAAATCGTGTCAGCATGTGGGCTTTTAAACGAACGTCTATCCGGCTGTCTGAAAAAACTATACCCTACAAAAATTACTACTTAGGTGAACGCGACTTGTCGTTACACTTACATTCGGTGTTTTTAAATTGCTAGCTATATCGTTTGCATGTAAGGAAAATCATACATTTCTACATGCTACTGAGAAGATATCATGTGGGGTTCCTAAAGTTTTGAAATAGACTTGAACTATACTGTATGCTTTGCAAGCAGCACTCATAAATGCTTTACGAGTGGACATATCATGGTCGTAAGAAATTTACGGTAAGAGGCTTTTTAAAACTAGAAGTAACTCTTTCCTCAAGAATGAAATTTGAAGAAGACATAATTTGCTACCAAACGAGTAATAAAACGAATATTTTTGTACAGGTTTTCTATAAATTATACGTAACTTTTTTAACGGCATCGAAAATCAATAAGAAGGCTCATACTGCTTAAGTAGTCATATTTTGCAGGATGTCGTTTTTGCAGGTGGTCGGAAAGAAACATGTCCAAAGTCCGGCACACGGACGTGACTGAAATTTCTTGGAAGTACGCTGCAAGGTAATGACTTACAAATCCGCTTAGACAGTCTTTTCGAGTCGAAAACACATTTCAGAATTTTGGTTACCATTTCATGGGATAGCACATCCACTGTAAACACGGCATCCAAGAAGGACTAGTCGAAAACCAGTAAAGTTGGTATCTGTTCTGAATGGCCTGGAAATCAGTGTTTCGTTTGATTGATCTGTCACACACGAATTTGGCAGTCAACACTTCCTAGAGCATAAAGACTGGCCACGTGCATTTGTCTCCTTTTTCTCCTGGCAGCATGCACACTAAGCGATGTTTAATAAGTGGTTGGCTTCAGTTGACGGCGGTAGAGGCTCAAAAAGAAATAATCCCTTAAACATGGCCCCAAATAAAGTGGGATTGGAGATGGCTCAACGCTTTGCGGCACCGATAACCAGGTCAGTAATGCTCTTGACCATTAAGAGGTGAAATACTAACGTCATCGGAATGACAATAATGAACACAATCGATAGAAGACAGACAAGCTGTGGGTCTGATCGTTCGTGCGGCAGTGCCTCAGGACGACATTTCGGCCGTCGATTCCGACGATTTTCACCGTGTGCCACAGAGGTAGGAGCAGCAGGCACGGCGACTTGCGCGTTAATTAGTTTATAGGGATACTAGATTTGCGCAGCATCTACCGCACTCGCTCTTCCCCACTCCCGACCTGGACCCTGTGTCAGAACAGAGTCAAGAAGACCGGAGGCGGGCGAGGGCTCGGGCGGCCGGCACGACCGGACCCGCACCTAGGCGCGCCATCAAACCCCATGGTCTACAACAAACACTTGACGAGGATTTTTCATCAACAACAGCAACACCCCAACAGGAGTCAGAAGACGAGGACGACTGGGCAGCCATGCCCACCACCTGTATACGCAGCGGGAGCGCAAGCACATCTGCCGATAGAGAACCAGGTGTCAGGCTGCAAGGGCCATGGTTTGCTAATACTGGCAAAGCACGCGCTTTCAGACCTAGAACGGCGACACTCGGCCCTGCATTTGGCCTGGACAGTCACCCTTCGAGATTGGGTAAACAAACAGTCGCCGACCCAAACAGTCGCACTACTGATAAAGCACACACACACACACACACACACACACACACACACACACACACACACACACACACACGACAGTTCGTCCGTCGATTTCGACGATGACCACCGTGTGCCCCACAGACTGCATTGTGGGAGCAGGGACGGTGACTTGCGCAGGGGTTTATAGTGCCGGTAGACTTGCGCTGCATCTACCTACACTCTCTCCTCCTCCCCCGCCTGTGCCCGGTGTCAAGACAGAGTC
Organism: Spirometra erinaceieuropaei; assembly: GCA_902702965.1. Lineage (NCBI taxonomy): Eukaryota > Metazoa > Platyhelminthes > Cestoda > Diphyllobothriidea > Diphyllobothriidae > Spirometra > Spirometra erinaceieuropaei. The sequence continues at coordinate 292,998 of CACRXP010000502.1, forward strand.
AAGAAGACCGGAGACGAGGAAGGCCGCAGGTGGATGGCTCGGACGGATTCTCACCTTGGCGTTCCACCACACCCCCTGGTCCACACAACAATAACCAGGATTTCAACCAACACAACAGAGATTTGGAGGCTGGCACGGCCGAAGCCGCACCTGGGCGTGCCGCCAACGTCTGGCTCGGATCCCACACTGTGGTGGGAATGCCATAAAGGCCACATTAAAAAGGAGCCATTGCAGCCTGACTCTCAGACCGCCTCCCGTTAAGGAGGAGCTCCAAGGTACCCCGTCAGTTGGCAACCTTCCAAGCCACGGCTTTTAGCGCACCGTGATAGCTTCAAGCGCGTCAGATTGATTATAGTGAGGAAAATGCGCTGAGTCGTCGACCTCACTCTCCCTTCCCATTCCCACACCCCAGCCACTGTCCGAGCCGGTCAGTAGACTGGAGTGGGGAATGGGCGCGGTGGCTGACATGGTCGATTGACCATGCCTGCGCACGCCACAGCACGACCTGGCCCCCCATACACACACAAACACCAGGATTTCACACAACGGGGGTTGAACGGCGTGTCTCTCACTTGCGTGAGAGGGCCGTGGAAGGTGCTGCTTCAGCCCATCCCCAGCCCACCAGTCCGCCACTACACACAACACACACACAACGTGACGAGCTGCGTGAACCGAGAGCTGGCGTCCATCATCAACCTTCCTATCCACGACACTTGACGTGTCGGGATAGTCTCGGACACAGTCACCCGTGCAGCCGAAACCGCATGGGGACCGAGTCGAGATGCACACTTCCCACTTGCGTGGGAGGCGGCAGTTGAGTGCATGCGGTGTGTGAGGGTTGATGTCTGGTGGGGTGATGGTGTTAGGAGGTAGGGAGTGAGGGAATGTGTGGTGTGACCGGCGGTTGTCTACCGCAGGTCGTCGTGGATGCGCATGTGGCCGAATAGACCCATGCGATGCGTGAAGGTGCGAGGGCAGTGTGGGTAGTGAAGGCGAGTGCGGTGGGTGTAGGTTGGTGCTCCAGGCACTGGTTCGCCTGTCTCTGTGCGATGGATTCGCAAGTGACCCACCAGGCCGATGCGTGAGGTGAAGGTGCGTGGACAATGTGGGCATGAGAGGTTGGCGGTGCCGGTGTCAGCTGTAGAGGAAGCAGTGGTGTTGGTGGTGGCGGTGGTGGTGGTCGGCGCGTGTGACGGTGGGGCGAGGATGGGCCTGGGCGTGTTGGATGTCGTGGCTGTATCGGAATTGCGGTCAATGCCGCTCTCGTGGATGCGCATGTGGCCGAATAGACCCATGCGATGCGTGAAGGTGCGAGGGCAGTGTGGGCAGTGAAGGCGAGTGCGGTGGGTGTAGGTTGGTGCTTCAGGCACTGGTTCGCCAGTCTCTGTGCGATGGATTCGCAAGTGACCGACCAGGCCGATGCGTGAAGTGGAGGTGCGATCGCAGTGAGGGCAGATGAAGTGCTGGCCCTCACGTCTGATGATGGAGGTTGCAGGGCTTGTGCCTGTTGTTGTGTAAGGTTCGGCTGTGGTGAAGTCGTGGGCGACAGACGCCGAAGCGGCCGTCGTTGTGGCAGTGGTGGAGGAAGAGGAGGCGGAAGGGGAGGAGTGAGGGGTGGTAAGGTCGGTGGCGTCGATGTCGGCTGGGGAGTGGTTAGTGGGTGCACAAGGTGGTGGATTGGGAGTGGGGCTCGGCGGGGTGGATGTGTCAAGGCGGCGGTCAATTCCGCTCTCGTGGATGCACATGTGGCCGAATAGACCCATGCGATGCGTGAAGGTGCGAGGGCATTGTGGGCAGTGGAGGCGAGTGCGGTGGGTGTAGGTTGGTGCTCCAGGCACTGGTTCGCCAGTCTCTGTGCGATGGATTCGCAAGTGACCGACCAGGCCGATGTTTGAGGTGAAGGTGCGGTCACAGTGAGGGCAGGTGTAGTCCTGATCCTCATCAGTGGTATCCGGAGAGGTGGGAGAGGTGATGTTGGTTGGTGTGTTGGTGTTGGTGATGTGTGAGACAGCAGTCTGAACGGCCTCCGCTGGGGCAGTGGAGAGGGAGGAGGACGACGAGGACGAGGAGGATGGAATTAGAGGTGCAGAAGGAGTGTCAGAGTTAGTTGGCGGAAGAGAGGAGGAAGGGGCGGGCGGGGGGACGATGGCTGGAGCAGTTCGAGAGGTGCAGTTGGTTCGGAGATGTCCAACAAGTCCGATTCGTGCCCGGAATGTCCGTTGACATCGAGGACACGTTGGGAGCGGTTGTGCGGCGGCATTGCGGACTGGGCGAAGTTGTGATTTGCGGGCTTCGCGTTTCGCTTTGGCGGCGGCGATTCGGTTGGCTTCATAGATAGCAGCGCCCGTCTTCACTGTTCTCCTCCATGTCGGAAGATCGCGAGCGAGCTCTTCCCAGTTGGTCGGGTTGATTTGCAGGCGCTTCAGGGAGGACTTCAGAGTATCCTAGTAACGGCAAATTTGGCCTCCTTGACGACGAGAACCCGTCGCGACGTCTCCGTAGAAGAGTCGTTTGGGTAGTCGCTCGTCGTCCATGCGCACCAGGTGGCCGCTCCAGCGCAGCTGCATTTGTTTCAGTATGGCGTAGATGCTGAGGATTCCCGTCCGTTCCAGCACATCGGTTTCAGGGATGCGGCCCTGCCAGTTCAGCCTCAGGATGCGACGGAGACAACTGAGGTGGAAGTGATTCAGTCGGCGTGCCTGTCTCGTGTACACCGTCCATGTCTCTGCTCCGTACAGTAGCGTCGGCAGGATGACGGCCTTGCACATCTTCAGCTTCGTGCTCAGTTGGAGACCATGGCGATTCCAAACTGTGTTTCGGAGACGACCGAAGGCTTGACTGGCTTTCGAGATCCTGCTGGCGACTTCGTCATCAATCTTGGTGTTGTGGGAGAGGGTACTGCCCAGATACGGGAAGTTCTCCACCACTTGCAGTTGATTTCCGTTCACGCTGATTTGCGGCGGCTGTGGTTGAGTTGGGCGGCGGTTGGTGCATCACCACCGTCTTCTGCGTGTTAATGACTAGCCCAAAGTTCTCGCAGGCGGCGTAGAATAGGTCCATGCTCCGTTGCATCTCCGCTTCGGAGGTGGTGTTCAGGGCGCAGTCGTCGGCGAAGAGGAGTTCGTGCACGGTAGTTGTGGATACGCGCGATTGGAAGTTCATGCGCCGTTGTTTCAGGAGATGACCGTCCGTTCTGTAGGCGATGCGGATTCCAGGGCGTTCGTCGCGTTAGGCGTCCATCAGCATGGCAGAGAACATAAGACTGAAGAGGGTTGGTGCCAGCACGCATCCCTGCTTCACTCCGTTGGTCACTGCGAATGCCTCTGAGACAGCACCGTTGTCCGTGACTCGCGCCATCATACCGTCGTGCAGCTGACGCACCATCTGAGTGAATCGCTCCGGACAGCCGAATTTCTGCATGATCTTCCACAGTCCTTCACGATTCACCGTGTCGAAGGCTTTCGTCAGGTCCACGAA
>CACRXP010000502.1:296625-313105 GCA_902702965.1 Spirometra erinaceieuropaei
TGACGAAGGAGAAGAATAGGCAGAAGAATAGACGGAGATAGAGGTAGAAGAGGTAGGATGAGGAGAAGGAGTATGGTTGTTGTTGTTATTATTGGTATTGTTGTTGTTTCGGTTTTGAGTGTTTCGACCATGTTTAGACGTCAGCGGCCCTGGCTAGCCTGGAGACGGCGTGGTGCCCAGCAATGTTTAGGCCACCTTTTCTAGGCCCTCCCCGTAATGGGGACAGGCAGTGCCCCCCGAATCGGGCTGCCTGTGTGCCTGTTTGGCGCGACCGAATCCCACTGTGGGACCACGACTTTATGTTTGTAGTGGAGAACGACCGCATATGCCGAGGTCTGCGGTCTCCGTCGGCGTAGGTGGGCGCGTCTCAGCGAAGGCGATGCGGGGACCAATCCCGGCAGCAGCTGTCCAACGGCGTACCAGGCAGAGCCTCGTCTCGACGACGCCGGCGCAACGTTTCATCCGACCAAACGTCCAGCGGAGCCCGCAGTACACTGTGCGCGCGGCACAAGCGCACAGCGCCCTCACCTGGTTTAGCCCGCCGGTCGAGGCGGTTGCCCGGGGTGTGGCCGCTGAGCAGAGCCCAGCTACGTGGAGCCACAGGTGAGAGTTGGGTGCCAGCAAATGGACGCTAGGCGTAGTCTCACCTGCAAGCAAGTGAGCGACCACTACGACCTTCACGTGAACCCACCGCTGGACACCCCTACACCCCACACACACACACAAACAAAAAGAAAAAAAAAATAAACTCCCCTCACATTCATAAGAGTGTAATAGATTGGTTACGAAGGGGCCGTGACAGCTTGGCTCTCAGCCCACCAGCCCAACAACACAACACACACAACTGGGCAGACTTCGTGAACTGAGTTGGGGTGTCAGTCGGTTGCCCTCCGAGCCACGGCGCTCGACCTACCGTCTTCGTCACAGACTTCGATCACACATTCAGCAGGAGGCCGCATGGAGCAGGAGCCGAGACGCACACTTCCTACTTGTCTCCAGACACCTCGATGATGGTGATAGTGATAGAAGACATTTGGGCAGACTTTCCGCATGTGTGGTGGGGTCAACAGGTGAATACCAGGGAGCATTGACGAGCAAAGTTATCAGAACTATGGCGATGCTGGCGAATGCAAACGCACCTGCATCATCAGGCAAGGTAGACCCTTCCTAAAGGCAAAAGGTAGGAAATGGGGGAGTGCTTTTTTCCGAACTAGAAGAAGGGGAGAAAGCGTTTTTTTTTTAGGTCCGGGTGCCAGTTTAGCATCTTCAGTTCGACTTTGGAAACAAGTCTGATAGTTTAAAGCGGGCATAGACAGCAAAATTTATTGGAACCAGTAAATTTTGCGACGGCTTATCAACTGCAGCCATTTGATTAAATAGATAGGGCATCAGAACATTTCCAACAAAAGCATGATATCGTTTGGCGTTGTATCACTATTCACAAATGTACCATTGGATGAGACAATCGATTTTATATGCGTCCATGCGACCGAAACCGGCCTTTCACCCGAAATATTACGTGACCTGTTGAAACTTTGCACAAAAAACGTTCACGTTCCGTTCAATAGGCAGCTATACAGACAAACTGATGCAGTAGCAATGGGAAATCCACCTGGTCCAACCCTTGCCGACATTTTTATGGGTCAATTAGAAGAAAAGTTGTCAGCAAAATTGAATGTGGAAACACTGCACAAAAGATATGTAGACGACATTTTTGCTGTTGTTGATAGCGAAGATGAAGCCAAAGACCTACTTGTTGCCATGAATCGTCTCCGTCCCAAGATTAAATACACAATGGAAAAGGAGTAGTCCAACAAGCTTTCTTTGCTGGATGTCCTCATGACTATACAGGAAGATGTTTTAATAAAACGACCCGTTTTCCACGAGGATACATGGCAAGGCCAACACCTGCAATTTTTAAGCTTTGTGCCTAACAACGAGAGCGAAATTTGATTTACATTCTATTCCACAGAGCAAGAAACATTTGCTCTATTGAAAAGCTGGATAATGAAATGTCTAGCCTCAAAACAGCCCTGCTCAAACGGGGATATCCAACACGATTCATCGAAAAGTATAGCAACACTTTACGGCCAAAATTGACGGAGCAATCAGTGCCGAAAAAGCCCGTTATAATATCCTTACCCTTTAAGGGCGACAATATCTCAAATACCATCAAGCGGCGATTGAGATTCCCCATTGAAAGAACATACAACTCAGCTGAACTCATATTCTGCAGCCCTACTTAGGCTATCGAAATTCCACGGGCGAAGGATGCCTTACCATTGCACTCCACGTCAACTTGTGTTTATGAGTTTACATGCACTTGTGGATGCAAGTACATTAGCCGAAAGCAAAGGCAACTGGCAGCCAAGTCAGCTGAGCACCTGCCTAAATGGCTTCTAAAGCAGGAGAACAAGATTCCGCGGTCTTCTATTACAAAACACCTCCTTGATAGTGGTCATTCAGTTGACCCCAAAACATCTTTTAGAGTACAAATTCGAACACGATTAACTCGGTCACTGCGCTACCCGGAGGCAGCCTACATACGGCGGCAGAAATCCGACCTATGTAAACAGTTGGACCATGTGGTCAACTTCAGTTTACCCTGGTAGATCTGAGACCATTTGATTTACGAAATCTTTCGGCGTGTTAACTTCCCCACTTTCTTTCCTATGTTGCGTTTTCAAGTTACCATTTTATTGATTAGTCTGCGTGCAGTATACGATGATCTTGCTGTTTTACTTTGATTTTGTCTGTGGAAGTTAAAACCTCTGTATCTTTCTCACATGTCATCTGTTTTATGCAACGACAGGCTGCAGTTGATAAGTCGTCGCGAAATTTACTGGTTCCAATAAATTCTGCTGTCTATGCACGCTTTAAATTCATTCTGGGGAGATATTGCTTACAGTCTGATAGTGTGTGTCAAACAAGACAATAAATGAATGAAAAAATTTTCAAAGAAAAACGTTACCATGACCGAGATGCCATCTTCCGGGCGAAGCCATGCTGCGATCCAGTGAATATATGCAACCGACGTTGAAGCGTCTAATTTTAGGAGGATTCAACGGGGAAATTTGCTTTTTTCAGCTTCAAGGTATGGTTTTCCCATTCGGCGACATTGTCCAACAGATATAAATGGAGATATTCTTTTCTACACCACTTGATTGTTTGCGTCGTGTTGGAAAACATCGTCGGCTCACCTTTCGCAGCAGTAAATACCATTTTGTGGGCACAAAATCGGCAAAACGTCTTAGATGATTAATTACTTAATCGTTACCGTTTGCGGAAAATGGTCCGAATAAATGGAAATATTGTGCACATAAATGCAGCTTTGTACACACTCGAGTCTGTAGGCATGCTGCAAGGCTTGCAGTTAGTGACCGATTTCGTGAAATTCTAAAAGGAATTATGACATACCGGTTCGATTAGGAGAGACTACTTAGGTGGGGTAGCAATACCTATTTTTGTGCTAAATAATCCCATAATGTTTTGGATACGTCAGGATGATGGCTCCTGAATGCATCTCTTTTCGGTCACCCACAAAAACCTCAGTCGGTGAAAAAAGTGATTACCCAAGTGGCATGCACTTTTCTGTTGATTTTCGATGTCCTTATAAATTCAACTACATTTTATAAAAAACATGGACAAAAATATAAATTTGTGTGCTTACCCGGTAAAAACTCACGTCTTATTCAATATTGTAATCAAAAAGGACATATTTCGGTCCCCGAAAGTTTTCAATTTTCGAATAATTTTGAGCTTCCCTTGTCGTTACATAGTTTTTAGGATTTTCAGTCCACAAGCCGCAAACTTTCCGCGTAAGGAAGATCGTACATTCTTCTACGTCATTAAGAGGATATCCTACAAGGCCCATAACCATTTTCAATGAACGTGGATTATGTTGTATACTTCATGAGGAACATTTAGAAACGTACAGATACGACGCCATATGAATGGGCGTTTCACGGTCCTAAAAGCTCTCATATTTACAAACTTTTAAAACCAAAATATACACTTTTGAATGTAAAATTTTCAGAAGAAGAAGTGGGTTTCCACCAAATAACTATGAGAAACTGCTTTTTTGTGCAAGCTTTCCATAGGTACAAGTAGATGTATAACGACATCGAAAATCAAAAAAAACATAGTAATTAAGTAATCGTTTTTTTCGACCGATTTTTCTGTAGGCGGCCGAAAAGAGGTGCATTCGAAGGTCTGAATTATCTGGGGATTATGCTGCACGATAGTCACTTAAGTTATACTTCCTTATCGAAACCGCATAACAGAATTCCTGATACCATTTTATTAGATTGTTCACCGACCGTGTGTAGAGACTTCCTGGTTAGAAAATCTGATAAACGGTCGCAGGTGAATGCTACTTCGAGATATCCACTGGATGGAGGCTGTTTAAACGACAGTTTGACAGTCACAACCAGTAGGGGCCATCAGGGATGACCTGCGCGTCACTTTGTTTATAATGGGACAAAATTGCACTGCATCCACCTTTCCCTCTCTCTCTCTCTCTCTCTCTCTCTCTCTCTCTCTCTCTCTCTCTCTCTCTCTCTCTCTCTCTCTCTCTCTCTCTCTCCTCTCTCCCTCTCGCTCTCCGCACACACGCACACATCGCATTCTTATCGCAGGCCAAAGTGAAGACGACTGGTGGTTAGTGTGGATGTGGGCGCAGTAACTGGCAGAACTAATCGACAGGTCTATGCGCGCCGCGAACTACCTGCCCGGACTGTGATGGGTCCTGTTTCATGTGACCTTTATAGTGCCTTCTTGTGCATGAGATCAAGAATCACTCCCTCAACGAAGCCTGGCACGCGTTGCGTCGGGTAAAGTAGTTAAACTAGGTGTTCCAAATCTGGCACCAACAGACAGTGGATGTTGCTTTGGCACCAGAACACACAATATGGGCTAGGTGTGAGGATGTGCACAGTAGCCTATCTCTCAGTTGCAAATACCGATAGCTCCGTTAGAATCTCTGACGTGCATGTTGGATTCTTCACAAAAGAAAGTGTGTGATGGCGGAATACATTTGTGGAGAGGAGTCGTTAACTGCAATAGCACAGATAACACTTTCTAGGCACGAAAGGTAAGAGGGGATAAGTCCATGCAAGTGGATGACGTAGAAGAAGGACTGATTCGGCTGTGCCCATGCAATTCCGTGTAGGATGCTACACAAGAAAATGCCAGTGTAGCTGCTCCATCGCCACAGGACCGACCGGGTCGAACAGTGAATTCATGTACTGGAGGGGAGAGAGAGATCGACTCTGGGGGCTCAAACCCCACAGCATTAAAACGAATTCCTTATTATATTAAGTTAAACGCATTTTGAAACTACCACGATGAGTTAAAAACCGTTACTTGGAAGGCAGCCACCTGATCGGATAATTTGGTTCACCTCTCAGGACGCTACATGGACACCATGAGGAACTCTTTAAGGCCCTTGCAAATGAACCCCGATACCTAGGAGAATTTTGCCCAGGAGTGGCCAATCTGGAGGAGAGCATTGAAGACTGAAGCAACAATCTTTGAAGCCGACTGACAAGATAACTCGATCCTTCTGGTTGCTACTCTGTGCGCATGTTGGGTGGGAATGTGGGAATGTGTAATTAGGGAGTACTCTGTGTAGGAGTGAAAGGTCGCGCCATGTGCCATGGGAAGGTAGTGCTTGCTCAGCACATTCCTTGACTGACACCCAACTCTTAGCTGTAGTTCTCCGAAGCTAGGCTTTGACCAGCGGCCACACCCTGGTAACTACCTCGACCGGCGATCTAAACCAGATGAGGGTATCCGGCGTTGTGGGTCCACTTACCGATAATTCTATTTCCTTCCCATCTCCTCCCTACCTCCCCCCATTCTTAAAGGTCCTACGGAGAGGGCAGCGTGCAATCCCGCAGGCGACCCAATCGGTCCTGGCGGACTCGGCTCGTCTTTGCAGAAGCAAAGTTCTAACCCATAGTGGGATTCCGTAGTTGCGGACGACACCGCTTATCCCCTCACCCGGAGGAAGAGGCTGGAAAATGTGCCCTAAGCAAATCCTGGGAAATAACGCCACCTACCAGCTGATCATTGCTCATGTACGTAAAAGAAGTGGCCGAAACTCTGCAAGGGACAGCAATCAGAATTGCCTTCGACTCACCCCACAAGCTGCAAAAGTAACTTTGGTCACATTGCTTTTAGACACTCCGTTGAGCAACCGCCCGGAAAGACGGAGAGCGCTGGTAGTCAGAAGACTGACGCGCTACAAGGTGGACATCGCTGCTCTCAGCGAGCCCCTGTCCTCTGATGGAGATCAGCGGTAGATGCCAGCCACAAGCTACAGAATTAGAGACCACCAGGTAAGTTAAACTCTGTGCTCATCCTTCCCCCCCCCTCCCCCCAAAGTGCTCATTTGGATATTGAGGAAGTATCCACAGTTTACATTTAAATCTCCGCAGATTTTGGCCTGGAGTGGTTGTCGTCCGATTATTCATTACCAACAAAAACCCAAAAATCGGATGCGGCATTTTAAAGTAGAGTTCAGCAAACGCAAATGTGCTAAATAAGCTGAAAATGTCCGTTGCGATGTTCCTTGTCCTTGGCGATAATTCTTCGTCTGCCTGCGAAGAAGCCAGATTGCTGCCTTTAAACGACGTTGTTCCCATAACAACTTAGTAGCAACCTTTCATTATCGTGGTAACGCCCAGTTGACTCCATAATGGAGGCATTTGGACGTTGGAAAAATAAAACGGTGAAACACCCGTCCATTTGCGACCAGCAAATGTTGGAGGAGTTTAAAAGGCGTAAGAGAGTTGGGTTTAGGTTGCTTCAGAGAGCCAAAAATCCAGGCACAGAGCTCAGAGTAATGCGTGACACATGCGGCCGCTATTTTTCTCATGATTTGATATAAACTGTGAATGGGACCTGAGAATATCGATCTGTGCAGTGTCAAAAATTGTCCAAAATCATCCCAGTTATTCAGAGTTTCATCACATTCCTATTTTATAGCCGAAAAAAGCAAGTTTGTCAAGGAAATTTGAGGTCTAGAAGGAAAGGTCCTGCAAAATCTGCTCTTTCACTAAGATGTAGGAGTGTGAGGACAAAGGGTTCATCACCTTTGTCCTATGCGGCTGTGCTGACGCTGAATGAAAAACATTTACAATTTGAGTAATTTTCAATCGAAAATAGAAAAAAACGCGTAGTTCATTATGACTGAAGATATGATTTTCTTGGTAGCTTCATACTGAAAAATCCTAGTTTTTCCTCAGGAGGACTTGTGTCAGTGCAAAAGCATTCCCCGTGTCAACATATGCATTGAACTAGTGATCCAATAGACTTCAAAATACTTCTTGAGAAAAGACTCAAAAACCACTTTGTGATTTTACTTGGTTTTGCCGTAGAATACGTCGCCCTTCTTCCACCAGATCTGAGGGAACTTTGTAGCGCTCTTCCGCGGGATCGAGCTTCAGGTTTTCCACACATCGAAGTTGGATACAACTGGCTGACGAGGACTAATAAGCCAAAAATAGTCATCCCAGTCTCCATTGTCTTTGTTGGCATTAACATTCTGCCTATTTCATGCGCCGCTGTTCGGGTGCTGCGTGGGCTTGAGAGAGAGCCCACAAGGCGCAACGGGACGAGTGAGTTTTGTAAAAAAAAACGATCGGTTAGCACACCTCTACCATAGCACATTCCCGATCGTAACATGAAAGGAAAACGAGCCTGTGGCTCAGTTGCGGGATCGAGTCTAGATTTTCCACAATTCGGGGTTGAGTGGGGCTGGCTGACGACGCCTAATATGCCAGAAATGGTCATCCCACTCCCCATTGTCTTTGTCGTAATAATATTGTGCCAGGCCACGCCAGGTGTGTCTGGACGCATGTTTGTGTTTCTGTTCCCAATTGGTGGTCAGGTTTATGGTTGTCTGAGTGAAGGCAAACAAGCGCGAAACAGTGCTTTATCAATCTAACCCCTCCCTCCAAGACTCTGTAGTCTCCCCTCTGCTATCATAGCTTGGCTGACATCGGTCTGGTAGGTGGTTGCCTGTTCGTGACCCCTATCGTCCATACGAAGCTTGCTTGCTTCAAGAGGCCAATGTATCGGTGTGCGCCCATTCCTGAGTGAATATAAATATATACTTTAAAAGAAGGCGAAGGCACGATCACTGGGACAATAGATTTATTTGCCTGAGCCGGGGGACCATCGTGGACCAGGCGGCACAAATCCTACCTAGCCACGGACGTACTCCCCCTCCCCCCCTGCAAGGACGAGCAATATAAATGTTCAAAATTTGCTGCACTCAAGTAGTCTCTGATGATGAACTCCAGTTCGAGTTCGAAAGCTCAGGCAAATAAATCTATTGTCCCAGTGATCATGCCTTCGCCTTCTTTTAAACAAGAACCTGGGATGCACATATTCTCTTCCATTCGTGATAAATATATACTAACTGGAACCCGCCACGCGTTGCTGTGGTTCAGTCTGATGAAATGTAAAAGAAAGAAAAGAGGAAGGGGAGACGGTTCTAATATGTTCAATTTCATAATGCTTGTGGGTAAACAATATTTTTTTGTCGTTGCGTTGTCTGTGCAGACAAAAAGATTGTCCGATTCGCCGACTCGGGAGCACGCAACATATAATTGGCCATGTGAGAAAGAACCAGTTTTCAGATCCAAACCGCACAGTTCTTAAGATTGGCCCTGAACTTTGTTGATTGTGATTGCAAACGACAATAGAATCGGGAGTTGCAGCCTTCAAAATTGAAATAGCGTATCAGTTGGATGTAGTGGAATGCGAGGGATAAGGGCATATTCACCTTTGAAGGATCCTGTCAAGATAGTGGCTTCTGCGGCGTTGTTTATAAATCGTTTTACTGCAAGCCGCGTGCCGTTGTAAAGCTTCGGTGGTTGCTATTTCGCCAATCTTCCTCCTCCCAAAACATATGATACAGTCAGGCGTTAACGGTGGGCAACTTTCCACCAGAAATACAACGTATTTTAGCACCAGCGTCTGGCTCCCTTTCGGCCTCACAACTTACTCTGGTGATCGAACGGCTTACAGAGATGCAAGGCCTCGCCAAGGTGTCACTTGCCACAATCTCAATTTCGCCAATTTCTCCTGCTTCTCCGCTCTTGCGTTGGAAGCCCGAGATTGCGGCGCTAGTCTACGATACAGCTTCTCTTCAAAGGCAGACATTCTCACCTATGTACCTGGACCCAAGTGGTCATCCATCCGACATGTCCGGTCTACATCGTTGTCTCGTTCCAACACAGGCGGTACCTGCTGGTGTCCTACCTTTGGCGCGAAAGCCCGTCGCTGCATCTATCTCTCCTTCTTCATCTCCAAGGGTAACAAATGGGCCAGCTTAAAGGTCAGTGCGACCAATCTCTTCAGTAACTGTGGCCTTGGTCACATCCTTCTGTGTCAGCGACACCCGAAACTGAAGGCGATTTATGGTCGACACTAATGGTCAACTGAGTGTCTACATGGTCGTACCATAAGCCTTACCGTCTGCAGCATCTCTTCCCCTGGCGCTTCCCTTCAACGTCTGGTCCTGGATCCTGACCCAGATAATCCATTTCGGCAGATCTGACCTCACCCGCTCCAACTTCAAAAATTACAGCTTTCAATATGATGTTGTTCATCATATTCGTACCACTGGCTCACCTATGCTTTCTCGGCCCCGTCGTCTGGAGCCTGCACGCTTTACTACCGACAAGGCCTAGTTCGAGCATATGCTTCAGATGGGCATTCTTTGTCAATTTGAAAGTCCTTGGATCTCGACCGTCCACATAGTTCCTAGGGCCGTCACTGGTGACTGGCGTCCTGCGGTGACTAATGGACCTTGGACAACGTCATAGTCCTGGACCACTACACTTTTCCGCATCTTTAGAATTTTGTAGGCGCCCTATTCGGCAAGTTCGCTTTTCACTGATCGACCTGGTCCGCACCTTCTCTCTGATCCCCATCTTTGAGGAGGACATTTCGAAGACGGTCGTCACCACTCCTTACGGCGTCTTGCGGTTTCTGTGTATGTCGAATTGGCTCCGCAGCGCCTCTCAGGCGTTCTAGAAGTCCGTAAATAGAGTGCTGCATGTCCTACGACGACCTGCTGGTGGCCGTCACCATCACCGAAGAACACATGCACCATCTTGTTACGATGTTTAACCGGTTTCCACAATTTGACGCTGTCCCCAACCCATCCATGTGTGACCTCAGAATACCTTCTCTAGAGTTTACTGGCTACCCGGTGGACTCCATCGGCATCCATCCTGTCCTTTCGAAGCTCGCGGCCATCCATGTTTTCCTGTCTCCTACTTCCAAGCGTCAAATGCAGCCCTTTCTCGGCATGGTAATTTTCGACCGTTAACACCATTCCGCCGCTCACGAAACGCCTGTCAGGTCCCAAAGTTTCGGTTGAGCTGTTTGCAGACGCCCTCGCTGTTTCTGACAAGGTGAAGGCTGCTATTGCTGATGACATTCTTCTGACGCATTCCGATTCCGATGCTCCTATCCCCCTAACGGTCTATGCCTCCATTGTCGCAGTCGGCGCGAGTTCTCAGCAGTACTCCGCATTTTAAACCCAACCCATAGCTTTCTTCTCCAGAAATTTATCACCTGTTGAATCACGAGCTTCTTGCTATCTACCTCGCTGTGAAACACTTCCGGCACTTCCGTGAGAGCAGCGACTTTATTGTGTCCACGGATCACAAACCCCTTTTCCTCGGTCTCAAATGGACTCCAGTAAAATAAATCCACCGGGAAATCCACCGACTGGATTATATTTCCCAGTTCGCCTCAGATATCCACCGCATCGACGGGTCACGAAATGAGTTGGTTGATGAGCTGTTCAGGTTCTCAATCGCCTATCTTCACCTTTTTCCCGCGATCGACCTCGCTGAGATGGCTGTTGAGCAATCACGCTTTGGGTTTCTTATGACGATGTTTTTCCGGAGTCCAACTCCATAACTTCCCACTGAATACTGGAGACTACACCGATCTCTGCGACGTCTCTACCGCCTCTTATAGTCCTTTTGTGACGTCATCCCTCTCCCGCAAGGTCTTGTCTTCCCTGCACAACCTCTCCAACCCTGGGAGTTGAGCAAACGATAAGCTGGTTTCCGATCACTTTGCCAAGCCTGGGATGCAAAAAGACCTGAAGGGAGCGTGTATCGGTTGCCAGTGGCGCAAAAAGGCACCCATGGGCACATTCCCCCCACCTGATGCACGGTGCGGCCATGTTCACGTGGACATCGTAGGCAACCCGTCTCTGTCCAGTGGTCGTTTGTATCCCTTCAACTGTGTAGATCGATGCACCCGGTGGCCGGAAACTATCCCTAAGTTCGATGTCGAGGCTGCAGCGTTGTTTAAGGCTTTCTCCAGTCGTTGGATTGCCATTTTCGGCGTCCCCAACCATAATTACGACTGACTGTGGTGCCCAGTGTGAATCTCGCCGATTCCACTCTCTCCTCTCTTTTTTAGGCTACACTCGCATCTGCACGACAGTCTGTCATCCAGCTACCAATGAAATGGTTGAGCGCTTTCACCAACAGCTGAAGACTTCCTTACGCGCCGCAGAGGTTCAGGAGAGCTGGGCAGCTGCCTTCATCTGGTACTGTTGGACATCCTCTTCGCTATTAAGTCGGACCTTGACTGTTCTGCCGCTGAACTGGTGTCCGGCGAAACCGCCCGTCTTTCCGGTGAGATGAGTTCGCCAACCCCTGGAGGTGCGATCGAGTATCCTGCCAGCCTCCTTCAGTGTCTCGGGTAATTTATGCGTATTATCTCCCCAGTCCTATCTACGCCATCGGTTTCCGAGTCTTATCTCCAGAAGGACTTGAGGACATGTTCTAATGTCTATCCCCGATGTGACTGAGTCTCCGGCCACTGGAACCCCCTACGACGGCCTCTTCCGGGTTGTCTCTCGAGTGACGAAAGCGTTCCTATCCAACGCGGATCTCACGAGGAGGTCCTGAGCGTGAACCGCCTCAAAGCTGCTATCACGGACACTCCTCCGAATAAGCCGTATTGTCCCTTACCCCCTGCTCCACCTTCCTACTCCTTGCCCCACTGTCCCGTGTATTCCCTCATCCTGCATGTCCGTTGGCTCCATCTGCAACTTCTTCATCAATTTCCAACACCCAGTAGTTTCTGAGCGGTGAGAGCACTCAGAACGCCACAATAACCAGGCCAGATTTCGAGTTAGTGGAAAAGACAGAAGTCTCCAAAATTAGGCATTTAGCGTATGCTGAACATTCAGTTGCCCTCTCCGCTGACAGGGGACGCCGGCGAGGCCAGGGCACGTGCTAACAGTGTAAGCTCGTACGTGAGAGAGAATGAGACAAAGAATGTGAGACATCTGGTGGCAGCTGCTTTAACAGGGTCGTGGAGCAAGATCAGATGTTGTCCAGTTGGAATGGGTTGAATTTGCCACACGCGTGACACACGTGTGTCCGATATAGTGGCCGCGGGTCGGTGCGTCTGGAACCGCCCACGGAAAATGTGAATGACCTGACCTTGAGGTAGTGGGATCCTAGACAAGCACACCAGACGCCGTAACGGTGGCCGTCGGCAACACCTCCAACCGCAGCACACCTGCAGTGGAGGTCATGTTTCCTTTTTTGAAGGTATGGTTGCTCATTTTTCGGAGATGGACAATTCCTTCGGCCCAGGCGGGGGGTATTTTAACTGTCCCCTCCCAAAGTCGTCAGAGTCATCGCTGACTCATGTCGTCCTCCCCTAAAAAGCCTTGCGTACACCCGTGTGACAACCTGTGTCAACCCCTGACGTTAATCGATATTTCGCTTTTGACCGATTGGCCGCGGCCGGACAAAGTCTCTAGCGCACGCACTTTGGTTGGCACCCCTGAAGAGACAACTCGCGGCAACTGCTTGCTGAGCCTCCTTGTACGCTCTTTTGCGTCACTAAAGTTTGTCCAACCTAATCTGTCTTCCTTGACTTTTAACTTGGGAACTCTCCCGTCTGCTCTCCAATTCGGCGCCGGTTCCAGGTATTGTCAACTATTATCAAGGTCATGTAAAGGGACGCGAGAGCGGCGTTCATCGATTTATTCCGTTTGCACCAGGGTAATAAGCAGTTTATCAGTGAATGATGAATTATCACACCGCGAGAGCATGAATCTATGTTCTGTGCCCATTTCTGTCCTGTTATAAAAACTGTTCGGTAAACTACACTGTCATATGACAATGGCACCCTAACGAACTGTTGCTTCAAACTGCGCAGATTTGTACGCGTTTGGCTTCGCTATTAAACTGAGAATGACTAATGTCTTAGCCGTTTGAGCAAGTTCCTAGAAGTAGTATTGGTAACTCCTACCATCCGAGAATAAAACGTTCCTGGTCTCATGGAAGTTCGGGGACCTATTGTTAGAAGTAACAAAACGTTCCTGGTCTCAAGGAAACTCAGGGACCTATTGTTAGCAGTCGTCTTCAACATGGTTTTTTGATAGACTTCCCAAGAGGAACAAGAAGTACGTAATTTGGTGTAAGATTTCTTGCCAGTAAAAAATATTCTGCTTAAAAGTTGGATTTTTTAAAATAATAAACTGTATCGTTGACCTTAAAAGCGGCGGGAATTTGCACATTACAGTTGATAGTCAAATTCATTTTACGGTATCATAGAAGTCGCAGAGAGTCCTAGAGTCGTATACAGTGTAAATATATTGACACAATACAACGCCGTCGCAATGCCTCACCTGAGGCGTCGCGACCATCCCTTCGCTCTGATTAGTAAGACAAGGCAAAGAGAGTGACGCCGTCATATATAGCTTATCTGCCATGTTTTCCCAGTCGAACCTCAAATTCAGGCTGGGAAGGCATCAGATTTGGACACAGAGCCCGTCTGTTTTTGCTCCCACTGTTTCGCCTGGAGTGCAAAAGTGAACTTACTCTACTCTCTTTTAAAGCTCCTTGCCCTTTGAATGTTGGCAGGTCCGCTAATACCTGGGAGAGCTCAGCTTGAAGTTTAAGGTATGGCGGAATAAGTGTGTTCCCTCCTACAGTCCGAGCGTATCTGCGGGCGCCAGGCCTCATGATGTTTATATCCAAAAGAACATAAAGTCTTATCATGGTGCACTGCAATCGACTGACACCTGCTCACATTATAAACATTCCCTGTCTGAGGAAGAGACACTATCGCTGGAACAGGTGCTTAATTGGCCTGACCTATTGGATTCTCGCTCGAATCCGACATCAGAGACAGGGTCAGATAAGAGTAGTGGATTGCCCGGGCGTTGCGGTATTTATAGGATGTAGTTGCCAGACCGCTACACGCCTGTCACAATTGGCAGCTCCCGAGTGTATCATAGCTCGACTAGCCAGGTGCCGAAGTATGTCGTTGCCATGCCCCTGTATGCCGGTCAAGATTATCGGCCCCCACGATATCGCACGCGGCCGAGCGGCTGACTACCGGATTTTGTCATCCGTGTGGACTCTTGGGTGATTCGGCTCGACAGCGATAATACCCGGGGCAGTGATTATCCGAACGCTCTCCTCTTGGCTAACTTCTTTGTCTAGGCTAAGTCCCAGTGCAGAATATGGAGAGGGGAGGTCGTTGAGATTGTTGATTGATTGAGGAACGGAAAACCGCGACTCGAACAGTTCGCTGCTCACGCGTTTGTCGCCCCTAGCAAGAATGTTTGCCTCGTAAAACCCGAATTTGTGGTTGGGCCCCGTCGAATGAACCTCAACTTGGGAGTTGGTGTCGTTCCCCTTCACTGCTGCCGCGTACTCGGCCAACCGCGTCCGGAGCTGTCTTCCGGTTTCTCCGACGTAGTTGCTTTATCTGCAACTGCACCAGACCCGGTAAACGACTCCAGATGTTTCCTGCCGTGGCAGTGGGTCTTTCGGTCTTATGACCTGGCGCCCTGTGGTTGCCTCCGGTCTGTGTGCAACTCTAATTACAAGGGGCGTAAGGAGGCGGCTGACGACTTCCGAGACATTCTTCACGTACAGAAGAGCTCGCAAAAATTTGGGGCTGGTTGGATTTTGTCCGCCGCCTCGTTTACGCCGGCGACTACCCACTCACTCTAAGCACCCATTAAAAGTATTATAATTAAGTAAACTTGTCTTCCGGTTCACTGCAGTGTGCCTTCACCCGCCGGTAAAGCGTTCTTATGCAACTGCGTTTGTGACTGATTGGGTAGTTGCAGTTGTAGCCCAGTACTTGCATCGGGTTTGTTGTTTTCCTGAATACATTGGTTTTCAAGCCACCACAATCTTTGCGGCAGACGAAGACATCAAGAAAGGCCAGCTGGTTGTCTTCCACTTCCTCCATCGTAAATTTAATGTCCGGAAAGATGGCGTTGAGATCTCATTTGAATTGCATCACCCGATCCCGTTCGATGACGATGAATGTATCATCCACATACCGAGCCCAGAATTACGTTTTCTGTGGCGTTGGAAAACCAGCGACTCCAACGGTTGTAGGATCGCTTCTGTTATGAGTCCCGAAATCGGCGAACCCAATGGCGTGCCCCTCATCTACTCGTCCATAGTTCCGTCGAAAGTAAAGTAGGTCTTCAGACAGAACTTCAGGAGTTGGAGGATTTGGGCGTGTCCAAGACGATTCCCTGTCTCATCGTATTTGTCTCGTAGGAGTAGTTCGATGGCCTCAACTGCCAGGTTATGCGGAACAGAAGTGAAAAGGGACTTGACATCAAAGGATACCATGAAATCGCTTGACTGGAGGCTTATCCCTTTGAGTTCTTCGAAGAATCCGAAACGCCAGGCAAGTAAATCACCTCTTCCAGCGATCATGTCTCCCTCTTCGCGACCACTTCCTGGAACTCGCCTCTTTGCTTATATTAGTAAATTCCCCGCCTGAGTTGAAATATTTATGGACAAAAGGCCGCAGACAACAGCCTTTAGCCGTAAGCGGAACAGGTTATGTGGATGGGTACGCTATTCAAGCACGATGAGCGTTAATTTCAGTAGTTTACTGCATGAGGGTTGGATTCCAACATCTTCAATATCTAGGCTTGCGGCTTGAGTGGTTGGCGACGTCACGGGGTCAAGAAGTGACCATTTCAGTTTAACTTGTCTCCACAAACTCTTGAAAAATGTGCATTAGTTAGCTGATTATGTGCTTCTTCGTGGACTAAACGACGGTCTGCTAATGAATATCCAGGATCTTTTTATACATGGATGAACTGGTACTACCGTTCCGTCTTTTAACAGCCCGACCTAAGGACCATTTCTTGCCCGATCGCATAGCTAATGAGGGTAGGGGAGATTTCGTGAAGTTTGATGCATACATAAACAGCACGCAAGCCAACTGAGTAAAAGAGGAAGGAGGTCGTTAAGTTGTCCTCTAGAAGCAAAGCAGAAAACCTTACACCAGTTAGGGGTGTCAGCGGTGGGTTCACGTAATGGTCGTGGTGGTCGCTCACTTGCTTGCAGGTGAGACTGCGCCTAGCGTCCACTTGCTGGCACTCAACTCTCACCTGTGGCTCCACGTAGCTGGGCTCTGCTCAGCGGCCACA
>CACRXP010000502.1:317608-331891 GCA_902702965.1 Spirometra erinaceieuropaei
GGCGGCCGCTCAGGCGACTGTCCCACGCACAGCAACCGACACTACCACCACCTTCCCCGACTCCAGGGATGAGGATCAGGACTACACCTGCCCTCACTGCGACCGTACTTTCACCTCACACATCGGCCTGGTCGGTCACTTGTGAATCCATCGCACAGAGCCTGGCGAACCAGTGCCTGGAGCACCCACCTATACCCATCAAGCTCTTCTCAACTGTCCACACTGTCCTCGCACTTTCAGGCATCGCATGAGCCTATTCGGCCACATGCGCATCCACGACGACCTGCGGTAGACAACCGCCGGGCACACCACACATTCACTCACTCCCTACCTCACAACAGCATCACCACCATCACCCCACCAGAAATCAACACTCACACACCTCATGCACCCAACTGCCACCTCCCACGCAAGTGGGAAGTGTGCATCTCGACTCGGTCCCCATGCGGCTTCGGCTGCACGGGTGACTTGAGTCCGAGACTATCCCGACACGTCAAGCGTCGTGGATAGGAAGGTTGCTGATTGACGCCCGCTCTCGGTTCACGCAGTTCGTCGCGTTGTGTGTGTGTGTGTTGTGTAGTGGCGGACTGGTGGGCTGGGGACGAGCTGAAACAGCACCTTTCACGGCCCTCTCACGCAAGTGAGAGACACGCAGTTCAACCCCCGTTGTGTGAAATCCTGGTGTTTGTGTGTGTATGGGGGGCCAGGTCGTGCTGTGGCGCGCGCAGACATGGTCAGTCGACCATGTCAGCCACCGCGCCCATTCCCCACTCCAGTCTTCTGACCGGTTCGGACAGCGGCTGGGGTGTGGGAGTGGGAAGGGAGAGTGAGGTCGACGACTCAGCGCACTTTCTTCTCACTGTAAACAATCTGACGCGCTTGAAGCTATCACGGTGCGCTAAAAGCCGTGGCTTGGAAGGTTGCCAACTGACGGGGTACCTTGGACCTCCTCCTTCACAGGAGGCGGTCTGAGAGTCAGGCTGCAATGGCTCCTTTTTAATGTGGCCTTTATGGCATTCCCACCACAGTGTGGGATCCGAGCCAGGCGTTGGCGGCACGCCCAGGTGCGGCTTGGGCCGTGCCAGCCTCCAAATCTCTGTTGTGTTGGTTGAAATCCTGGTTATTGTTGTGTGGACCAGGGGGTGTGGTGGAACGCCAAGGTGAGGATCCGTCCGAGCCATCCACCTGCGGCCTCCCTCGGCTCCGGTCTTCTTGACTCTGTCTTGACACCGGGTCCGGGCGGGGGAGGAGGAGAGAGTGTAGGTAGATGCTACGCAAGTCTACCGGCACTATAAACCCCTGCGTAAGTCACCGTCCCTGCTCCAACCTGCTGCGGGGCACACGGTGGACATCATCGAAACCGATGGTCGAACTGTCATGTATTCCCAGGACCCACATAACTTCAAAAGGTCACAAGCAATTAATCTCAACTTTCTTAGGGTAGGTTAATTAGGAGGAAAATCTCTGACGATGGACTCCTGCACGAGTTCTAAAGCTGAGAACAATAAGCAGAATGTTCCGATGTTCGACCGCCTTTCTTCTTCACTTATGCCTACACCCGGAACTCGAGATTTCGCCATCATTCGTGGGGAACTTTGCGTCCACAACGACTTCAGAGGCATCTCCAAAGGGAATGCGAGTTCTCCCCAAATGACGAGAGCAGATTGAGGTGCGTCCTCATCGATCGCAGAGGTTTCTGAAACAATTGATGACATCGACTTCAGGCAAAGGCCACGCTAGCTCTAGTCGGCACCTTCCGTCGAGGGGATGCGCGGACGGAGTCCTTTGTTTTTATCATACATGTACCTCGACCCACCCCTCCCCAAAAAAACAAAGGACACCACCGGCAAATGAGGCCACCGCACCCGTTCCAATCACTTCCAGCCGGGCACTGGTCGCAGACATGCCACTGACACACGGAACAGAAAGAAAAAGAGGGAGAGAGAGTGAGAGAAAGAGAGAGAGGCTGAGACCGAAGCATCCTTCCTCAAAGCAGTTCTGCCAACTCAGTACTGTAATACGATTAACAAACTTGCGTTCATTAGGGCGCACTGATATTTGCGGCTTGAACTGCCCCCAACTAACGGGATAACTCATTCCTACTCGGAACTGGGGACTAGGCTACAATAGCTCCTTCCTAATGTGGCCATTTGCAGTGGGCATACGCGATAAATCGGAGAACCACTCGTCCTCCAAAGACTGATACGTAATAGGCATAAACGTGATTTTAGCTTTGTCAGTCATTGGACTCGTGCCCAGCGCCATCCGCTTAGGTTCTGTCATGCTCGTGAAGCATGATAGTTAGGAAAAGATAAAGTGAGACAGATTTCAGGTAAGCCTATTTTCGCGTAAACAGTTGCACACGAAAGTCAGACTTCATCTTTTTAGGAAGGGTGATCGTCCTCATCCATTGAGATGGACGAAATTCTATGTGATCGTAAACAGTGAAATGCGATTTACTCCAAAACTTACAAGCGAGGCAGGTTCTGTCGCATTTGTGTGTTTAAAAGTTCTGACTGTCACATATACGCACACACGCAACCATTATATTCACCTATAGACCACCGTACATTAACCTGGACGTCCCACAAAAAATGTCGTTGTCCACTGCAGATGTAAACAGTGTGGGAAATACGCATGGCCCAGTCACCGGACGTGGCCTCCATTTCATGATGGGTGAGTCAACGGAAGTCTGGCCTGAGATGCACGAATGAGGGATGGACGACTAGTCAGTCAACGCGTTAACCCTTCCACCCTGATTGAAGGGTGAAAATGGATATTTTCGCCTTGCCTTGGAATTTGAGTTCGCGCAGATGGCAGCATAGCGGCAAGCAATATACGATCAAGAAAGGCTATTAGCAAAGGTTTTTTAAGTGCTAAGACCGTTAAACTAAAGAGGTTCAATGATCCGTGTAACCTGGGCACAATTTCAAATGCGGCGACGGTAGGTTGTGCAATCCCACTTCGCAACCAGTGACTCAAGGCTCGTGTAATACGGAAGTGGTGGTAGTATGGGTTTTACGGGTGGGGAATTACCACGTGGGGGGAACGAAATGCATAGATTAACATTTCGAAAACAGATATATTTACGCCAAAATTCTGCTTCTACGTCTATATACAGCAGCGGAAGCGAACCCGTTAGTTGGAAAATAAACAAAAGGCAAGTTTCAATGAATTAAATGCAACTGAATAATCCGCCGCCTGCAAATTTTCGACAGCCATGGGACTAATGAAACGAACAACCAATAGGAGAGAAGAACAGTAGGTGCCAAATATAGAAATTGTGAAAATGTACTGCGAGGTGACGTGATGCATATGAATACTAGAGAAGCTATGGTAATACACCCTAATGAGCAAGGGAAAACCAAATAACATAAGTATGGGCGCCTGTTTGTATTTTCATAACAAATCAACTGACCACTGTAAAATCAAAATTATAGCAAAACAATTGCTTATGTGTAAAGGTTGTGTACAATAATGAAATGCATTTGTGCACACAATAGGTAATAACGGTTGTTTATTTTCTTCTTAAATACACAACATCAGATCCAGGTTGAAGAAAAGTCGGGCACTTGAAACTTGATTTTTTAATCAAAGCGGAGGAAATGGCCGATGTCATAAACACGGAGAAGTTAGTAGAATACTGCCAGACAAGGACATTGCTATCTAGCCTAGCAAAATGCCAGTGTGTTAAGCGGCACACCGACAGATATGTATTCCGGTGTGACCAATGCCGAAGGAGGAAATCTCTAAGGACTCCAGTGTCGGTAAAATAATATGGGCCCACGTAGACGGGGTTCGCCATCATCTGCGGTTTTGTCTAGGCAGCGTTGGCCTAAAGCAAGCGTTCGAAATATCCCTGTCTCATTTTGTGGAAGCGTATCCAGTGCAACAGCTTCCCGAACAGGGAAGTTGAAGGGCTCCTTCTTGAACGCAATCTGACGCCCATTTGTAAGTTAATTTGTGTACATAAACTCGACTGAATTTAACTCTCTTTTTACCGGTTATGCGAGGGACTACGCACAAGTATTCTTGAAGAACTAAGTAAGCCATGACCTACGCGTTCGACAACAGAGACCCTTTGAAGATATTGTGAAATCTGAGCATTTGTGCTCTAATTCGGGCAAAGTCAACTAAAACGCAACCGAGGGTCCTTATGGCATGCGTTGTATGTTGAGTACCAACATGACACAAGAATGCATAGCCACCCTTTGGAAGGAAACGGATTGCGGAGAGAGAGAGGATCGAAGGCCGAAGGCTTCCTTATGCCAGATAATGTATCACTAAAAAGATCATACTGGAACGACTCGGTTCACGTGGCTATATCAGTGTGCTAGGACAAACACAGAGGGTGACTTCCTGTTGCCATGAATTAATAAACTCAACAAGGCTTACTAAAACAACTATAGTAGTTAGTTGTAAATAGTAAATCTAGTGGTTACACAACCCACCCTTACCTCCAATACGTAAGCACCTGAACATGAAGCAATACTGCTTATGACAGCTAATAAGACAGAAATGACCATTCCGGTATTATTTATCGACGTCCAAAGCAGCCGAAATTTAACTCTGACAGTTTTTCTTCACCACGTCAGTGAAGCAGCGCAACACCTGTTTCCGGTATACTTCCATTAAAATTAAAAAAATTTATGAATTGCATAATTCTTGATCCACTAGGTCTACCTGGCTAGACTCCAGCTTTGATCGTTTGGCAGGAAAATTGATTACTTCCTAAGCTATATTCTCCAGCACTCTGATCTACGATTCATCAGCTTATTTGGTGTGATTTGGTAACAAACAAATAGAACGTTTCAAGGCAAGTTGAGCTTTTATCGAGTTATCTTAAGAAACAGAAAAAGAAAAACACGAAGGAAGGGGAGAGCAAGAGCATCAGAGCTGGTCACGAAAACTAGAAAGGAAAACTGGCATTATAAATAACCTAAAGTTGGTCGACCTAGCTAACCGGCACTCTGGCAGCCTGCCTCGGGGGAGCTCATGCAGAATTGGCATTTTGCTAATAGCAGATTTTGCACAAAATTTTCAGGGGTCTCGTCGGCACCATGACAGCTTAAGGTACTATCTCGCCTGGCAGTTGCAGGGTAGTGCCGGAAACCAACTCGCCTGCACTACAGTCCTAATCCGACTTAAGTGCCCGAGCGGATGCCGAGGAGTGCAAAGGGCAGGTTGACTTATCAGTTTTCTGGGTTTTCTGCGGCACGCAGGACGGTATTTAGCTGGCGATAGAAACGCTCGACCATAGCGTTGGCAGCTGGGTTGTAGACTGTTGTCTGAATGCGCTTGCAACCAAGATAGTTGAGGGAGGGCTTGGGAGAGCGCAGACTGAAAATGGGCACCACGATCAGTCATAACCGTGCGCCCCAACCTTCGCATGCGCATTAGGCGGGTTTGTATATGTCTATCTTCGTTAGTATGCAGCTAACACGCAGTTGACGGGGAAAAATGTTCTTCCTGCATAAGAACACCATCTTCTGGGCGCAAAACAAGGGGAATTTCTAGACGCTCTGGCCTGCGGCCACTTGACCGGCATACGCACAGATGCAAGTGCGAGGTTGGGGTGGAAGATAACGACTGATCGTGGTGCCCATTTTGAGTCTTCACTCTTCCAAGCCCTCCTCAATTATCTTGGTTGCAAGCGAATTCGGACGAAAGCCTACAACCCAGCTGGGTCAGATCGCAGTTGGTAGCCAGGAGTGTGTAGGCGGAACGGGGCAGAAATCTTAAAACCTAACGCTAATCTAAATCCTAGTCATAAACCTAAAACTAAACTTAACCCTCAGTTTAACCTAACGCCAAACTTAAACCTAACCATCAAGGTAATCCTAACCTTAACCCTAACCCTAAACCTAACCCTAACACTAACCCTAACTTTAACCCCAACCCTAACTTTAAACCTGACCCTAACCTTAACCCTTAACCTCACCCTAGCCCTAACCTTAGCCCTAACCCTAATCTTAAACCTAACCCTAACCTTAACCCTAACTCTAAACCTAACCCTAACCTTAACCGTAACCCTAATGGGAGCCTTAACCGTAGCCCGTAAACATAGCCCTAACTCTAGACCTAATCGCAACCGTAATATTGAAACCTAATCGTAAAGTCTTACCTTAACCTTAATCCGGAAACCTAATCCTGAAGTCCTAACCCTAACCCGAAAATCGGAAAACCGTAAACGTGAACCCTAATCCTAACCTCAACCCAAAAACGAAAGCCAAATGTCCTAACTCTAACCGAGAATACCATAAACCCAAGCCTAAAGCCGAACCCCAACCCTAAAGCCAAACCGTCACCGGAAACCTAAACCCTAACCCTAACACTGAAACCTGACCCTGAAACGCAAACCCTCATCCTGAAACTTAACCTAAGCCTAACCCTAACCCTCACTAAAACCCAACAGCCTGACCGAAACGGTCGACCTGCCTAACTCAGTAGAAGCACACCTACTGATAACAAGTTCCCTAGACAAGGTAAGCACACCTACTGATAACAAGTGCGTCGGCAGTGTCAACGTATAATGTCTGGCTACCAACTGTGATCTTACCCCTAGCTGCCAACGGTATGGTTGAGCGTTTCCATCGCCAGCTAAAGGCTGTCCTGCGTGCCACAGATGACCCAGGAAACTGTAAGACAACCTACCCTTTACATTCCTCAGCGTTCGCGCAACTCTGAAGTCGTATTTAGATTGTACTTCAGCTGAGTTGGTTTCCGACACTACCCTCCGACTAACAGGCCAGATAGTCACCCGTAGTGCCGATGAGACCCCTGACAATTTCATGCACCGTCTGCGACAATTTATGCGCTCACTTTTCCCGGTTCCACCTCGAACTCGAACGACCGAGTCTTATGTCGAAAACAAGTGCACTCATGTGTTCGTCCGGTGTGACCGTATACTCAAGCCGCTGGAATCACCACAAGAAGGACCGTTCTGTGTGTTTGTGGGCAACACCATGACCTGCCGGATTCTTCGTGGTGACGAGAAAAACGCGGTCAGCATCGACCGGATCAAGGCTGCTGTTGCGGAGGAGCCGCCGGCCTTACCACGGGGACAAAAGTGTGCTGAATTCCCTGTTCCTCCACCTTCACTATCCCCTACTCCCCCACTTTCCGAACTCCCTTCCCCTTCCCCTCCTTTTCTCTTTATCATGCAAAGAAACCGCATCTTGTCAGTCTTTGATCGGGTATACTCACAATGGTGGAGAGACGCCAACCGTCCAGGTTAAGGAACGTGCTTCTCCTGTCGTGCTTTATGGCTCGATCTACGACCAGTAACAGCCATCCGAGTCTCCCATTTCCTTGTAGATACCCTTTGTCTAGATGTGTTACTGAATGAAACACAGCATTCTGCAAGGTTTTAGACTAAGCCCCAAGACACAACGGGACAAGCACGCCCCTCAACCTTATCGGTGAGTGACCCTCCACCACAGTAAATATTACTCCTCAAAGATCGACAAGACAACGAGTCCGTGGCTCAATGGTAAGGCGGTGAAATGCCTGAGCTCAGGGACTATGAAACCCCGGCTAAAATTAAAGGTCCCATAAACCTTGGGCTGAGTGTGGCTGGCCAACAGCGGCCAATAGGCCGGAGCTGACCATCTCGGCCTCCATCGTCTTTCTTAGTAATCCACTATCTGTGTATATGTATCTCATCTATGTGCTGAGTGGAAGCAAGCGCATCCACAAATTAAACTATGCGAAGATTGGAGGTCCAGATATCTGTTCCTGTTCATCATCCCTCGAAGGAGAAAATTAGATGCAAACGCAACATTTCACTAATTGTGGGAACAAGGAAGTTTCCAAAACGGAGAATCTTGACACGCTTTCTCTCTTTTTGATTGTCTAACTTGATTAGGTCGTATTGGCGCACTCTAGGAACCTTGGAAAGTTTTACCGTCGGAGCGACAACATGCAACGGTGGACGGAGTATCGGTGAGCTACACGTGACACTGCAGACTTGCGATGCATCGGCCGCACACAGCTTTCCCTTGGGAAACACGCTTCGATGTCCTTAGAACTGAAAGTGGGCTCGGGTGAAATGATAAGCATAATTAAACAGCCTGCATATGCATGCCACACACGACCTGGTCTCCAGGAGTCGTTCCAGGCTTTCATGAAGGTGGTTCTGATCTCGCGTGCGTCAGAGTATCGCAAAGGGCCCGAGGACCAAGCACAGACTTTCGGCGCGTCGTGATAAATTCAAGAGCGTCAGGTTTGGGATGCTGAGGGGTGCGATGAGTTACTACGCCCTCTTTTCCCCTTCGAATGCACCAGTAGACTGTTCGAGCCTGTAAACCTGCTGGTGACGGGACTAGTAACAACAGTTTGTCGAGCTAGACAGCCCGTCTGCGTGTACCACACACGGTCCGTTCACATCCAAATGTGCCAGACCATGCCTCCAACTTCAGACGTGTCGTTGTGTCGACCATATAAATGAAAGCAAAATGAATGATATGCTGGCTGCCGACAAGAATTATGATGGTTACGGAATGTTGCCTGCGGTTCAAAGGAACTACATACATGGCCTAGGGATGTGAGCGGGAAGGAAAGGAGAAGTGTGGCGGTGGAGGATGGATCGCAATTCAGACGAGCTGCATGGAGGCACATATATCTGAAATGGCTCATACGATAATCGAAGTCTTAGCAACGTGGACGGCCGAAGGGTGTATCACAAGTGTATGTTGAGGTTAGGGGCACGACATTACGATATGAGTGTGATGGATTCGCAAGTGACAAATCGGGCCGGTGCGTAATGCAAATTTGCTGCGGCAGTAAGGGCAGAAAGCGACTGTGGCCGGTGAGCTGGTACTGGGACTGGCAACGCTACAACAGGCGGCACGAGATTTGCACTGGACAAACAAAGGTGATAGATCAGAGTTTGGGACCTGTTTTTAACCTGCGCACATATAGCGAATGCCAAGGGGGATGCGATGGTGCGAGTATGCACAGGCTCACACAGCGCAAACTATCTGCGATGATCTTCTTCCAGTATGTTTTTGGGAGGGAGGGAGGGATACCACTTGATTTTCTAAAAGCATTCCGAAATTCTAAGCAAAAACGTTCCTTTCTCAGAAAATAAAAATAGATTCGGGCAACAGATAACACCTTGTGGCCACTTGAGATATTAACTGAGTAACAGCGGAAACTGTCGGCATCAGGAAGAACCGCCGGTAAGCGCGCTACAAAACTGACGTCAGATTTTATTTTCTTAAAAACAGTGCCAGCGTAGTGCTCGGACAACTTCACTATTATAGTTCAGATAAACAAGGAGAAGAAAAAACGACACATAATGGGTTTTATGGGCAAACAGATGTGCATACAGGAAAATCCTCATGCGAATAGAGAGCAGAAAAATGGCGGCTTGATTTCGAAAGTTCGCCTAAGTCTCCGTCCTGGCAACGGACTCAGGTGATGGGGAAGGAGAGAATGCAGTAGACTCCGACCAAGTTTACAATCACTATAAACCTATTCAAGCAAAAGTTACCCTTTCTGTGCCCACCCTGTAGCCGGTCTAAATGTGAGTGATGAGGAAGTGAGATCGCAGTGGACAGGTTGACATTGTGTACTCGAGGCTGAGATAGGCGCAGTGACGGAGGGTGTTAGGGGTATCCCTACTGGTTTTCGAAGTGGTGGCAGTACTGATGATGTTTTGTGGGATAGAAGGCGTGTTATTTGTGATAGCATCGCACTGAGTCCACAGATGTCTGGCAAGTTCGATGCGTGTCCGGAACGCCCGTCAACAGAGTTGACGTGATAACAAATTTTGCCTGCCGGTGCAATTGGTTCGTGGCACTTGGGTTTCGGTCTTCGCCTCCATAATGGATATCTGCCTGGGCTCGAAGATGGTTGCTCCAATTTGCGGGACAACACGCCATGCCTTCGAGATTGAGAGGCGCACTCGCAGGTCCCAGGGTTGATTTGCATATGCCTGCGCAGATTTTCATGGAACCTTTCA
The DNA here is from genome assembly GCA_902702965.1 of Spirometra erinaceieuropaei. Lineage (NCBI taxonomy): Eukaryota > Metazoa > Platyhelminthes > Cestoda > Diphyllobothriidea > Diphyllobothriidae > Spirometra > Spirometra erinaceieuropaei. Next base: position 327,576 of record CACRXP010000502.1, read on the forward strand.
AATACGACTTCATTGTTTCTATCTTTCCCGAAAATTTTCTTTTCATGGATTCTTGTCATATTTGCTGCGCCCTATGCGTGACTTTTGCTGTTTTTCTCTCTTTCAAGGTTGTGAATGTTACTGAAATTCTCCTGCATGCTGTCTATCATATCTCTTTGTCTCTCATATTTCCAGTAAGCGTTTCAGCGCTTACTGCGCGTGCACTAAATTCACAAACCCTTAGAGTAAGATATTCCACGCTTCGGCATCTGCAGACTCCAGCGTGAACTCAAATATTCAGAATCCCCCCTCTCTAACGCTTGTAAATGTAACAAAGTAGTACTATCCGAGTCCAGCGCACAGGAACTCTTTGCAAGCAGACTTGAATATTATAGATCTTGAATGAAGTGAATGCCCTTTAGGCAAGTGCCTGAATGATATGAAGATCGTTCAGATTACGTATCTACAAGGATCAAAACTTGAGCCAGACGCCTTATAGTTCACAATAGAAATTTAGGGATAGTTTTACCGAGGCTAAAAAGATAAAGAAGTTCCAGGAACGAAAGGAACTTGGTCATAAGCCAAAAATTCCCTGACAGAGGCTTGTACGGGCGGTCATAAATACATAGGGCCTATTGTGAGCTTTGACGGTATACGTCCCGGGCCTGTGGATGCGAAAATCGAGGACGGATTGGTAAGTCTCATCCCCAATGTCAACCATAGTTGTAGCAGACTACAAGACAGTCTTTAAGCACTACGACAGGTTCCTTAACACGAAACGGATAATGAACTTATCCGTCGTGTTGAATTTTATCTTACGTGGGACTGGGACGTTAACTGTTTACGTAAGCCAGAAAACTAAAATTTGCAACGTTATTTTAAATTACCCCCAAAGAACTGTAAATGGTGGGTAGGTATAAATGATCTCTGGCACTGAAGCGCCTGAGGTGTGCTTTACATCAACGTTATGCCGGAATGATCAAGTGAGTAGGATAGCTGACGGGCGCCTGCCTAAACGGCCTAATAGTACTTTAACCCAATCACTACATAAACAGCATTTCTGAAAAGGTTATTGAACAAGCTTTTAAACTTATTGGGGTAATAAGTTCGGAAACTGAGGAAAGAATTAAGCGCAAGCATAATTTCGTACTGCGAAACATTCCGAGCCACTTATCTGCTATGCAGGGAGCGCATGTGTTCCTACAAAGTTGTGGCTTGAGTTTCACTGTCGCACAAACTAAGCGCCTTCGCTCGCTTAGCCGTAATGCGCCTTGAAACTCTCTTGAAACTGCCCTCTTTCGGAATAGGTGGCAAACTTTTGAATTTTATATCCTCTTACCTGGGCACTCGTACACAACTAGTTAAGATTTCCAATAGCATCTCCAACCCCACATGTGTGAGGAGTGGAGTAATTCAGGGTAGTGTACTCGGCCCGCTTTTATTTTGCCTTTTCGTTAATGATGTACCCGATTTATTTCAGAATGGTAAGCCTTTCATGTATGCCGATGATCTTAAAGTTGCATATCGATATAAGCCGGCAGATCGTGACATCGTGCTTGAGCTCCTAAAGAGCGATCTACAGGATTTCGCCCAGTGGTGCCCTTCTATTTCTTGGCATAAGTGCTCAGTCATGGTGGTTAGCGACGACCACCAACCTCAACTAAATATTGAAGGTCGCTCCATAAATGTGCCCAGCGTTATAAAGGATCTGGACATATCATACTCCAAGAGTCTCAATCTCTCGGAGCACTGTGCCTTGATAGTCTCCAAAGCACGCAGAACGACCGGGTTTATCCTCCGAAACTTTAAAACTAGGGACATCAGAGTGCGCCTTTACAACATGTACGTTAGACCTGGCCTGGAATACTGTTCGTTTTTATTTAGCCTCATGTGTGCTACTGAGCGGAGGAAAATAGAATCCGTTCAACACGTTTTTACCAAGAGAATTTTAACCCCAGAACACCGACATTTGTCTTACCAAGAACGTTGCCGGCTTACGGGCCTTGCTCCTTAATGGTTCCGTAGATTACAAAAGGGACTATTTTTGCTATTTAAACTCTTATATAATCACACATTTAACCCACTCACTTCTTTAAGACATCATATCCACCCACGACGTAACAGTCACCGTGAGGTATTCTTATTTCTACCTCTGGCACGCACTGATAAATATCGTCGGTTCTATTCTGTAAATGCAATTGCCATTTGGAATAAACTACCAATGAGTGTGAAAACTCTGCAAAATTATCCTTTATTGAAGAGAACTATTACTCGATTTTTGCATTCAGAAAAGCTCCCACAAATTTTGAATGCTGAATCCACTGATCGACTCTACCGTAGCGATGGCGCTTCTGGTCTCTGAACACTATGGCCGGTCTCACCAGCTGTTCCTCAACGTCCCTACTTTGACTATCTCCAACTTCATTAAAGGAATTGACGTCCGATGATCTCCGATACCGTGCAACCCTCCCCCCCTTCTTGACCGTCGAAAATCTACCGCCAGCAGTTTTTTTTCTCCTGAACCCTCCAAACCATAAAAACCCCCATCAACTATAGTTTTATTCTTCAGGAGTTTTTTTCACTACTGGTCGGAATTGTGTTTAATCGCTTCCCTTGACAATGCCTGTAAACTGGCATTTAATGAATTAAATTAAATTAAATTAAAATTAAAGCATCTTTTCCACCCCCGACGTGACAATCACAGTGAGGTCTGTTTATTTCTTTCTTTGGCACATACCGTTAAATATCGTCGGTTTATTTCTGTAAATACAATTGCTTTTTGGAATAAACTACCCATGAGTGTGAAAAATCGGCAAAATTATCCTTTATTTAAGAGAACTATTACTCGATTTTTGCCTTCAAAAAGCTCCCACAAATTTTTGGTGCTGAATCCACTGATAGACTTTGCCGTAGCGATGGCGTTGGTGGTCTCTGATCTCTATGGCCGGTCTCATCAGGGACAATTTCTTTAGCCAACAGCTAAAACTGTCCTTTGGCGCTTTTGTTCGGACGAGCCCAACTTCATAAAAAGATCTGACGACTGATAATATGCGATACAGTGCTACCCCTCCCTTTCTTGACTGTCAGCATTTAATGGGCAGCAGTTTTTTTCTCCCGAACCCTCCAAACTATAAAAAACCACCATTAGCTTTATTTTATCTCCTTTTGACAGAAGTTTTTTCTTCCCTACTGGCCGGATTTGTGTTTAACGCATCCCTGACAATGCCTGTAAACTGGCATTAAATACAATTATTATTATTATTATTATTATTATTATTATTATTATTATTATTATTATTGATATACGAAAGATAGCGCCCAATACATTATAAAATGAAAGTGTTCTACTCAGTTTTCGTATCCGATATGTAGACACTACCAGTTTGTTCCCTGTGAGAATGTACAGCTCAGTAATGACCGGCCTGATTGGCCATCTATAAGCCCACCCCACTGCGACCAGGCAGCCAGTGCTGGACTAGTTTACTTTTGTTATGCCCGAATATACTTGCCTTTGCTCTGCCAGAACATTCAGATGCCATGCAGACCTACTTGACCACATGCCCAGACACGATAAAAATCAGGCAAATAGATCTTCCCAGGTCTCTATATGCCTTATTATTTTACCGCACAGGCAAGTACATTTGGGCAATGAAATTAATTGTTTGACCACACATTTACAAACATTAGTTACTAGCATAAAATTATCACTCCCCCATGTAACAGTCATGCGATGCGACCATTCCACGTCGTTAAGATCGGCAAAAACATCGTACATGAGCACCGGCGTAACTAAATTGCAACTTTTGGTAAGATTCGGTCATGGGAAGTCATCATATACATGACACGCCTGACCCAAATTGCCATACCCAGTCAGCCATTATTTGATTTTGAGTTATAGACGAGTGACAAGCTTGGACTTATCATCAATGCTTAAGTTAGGGAAGGATAAATGAGACCGGCATTGAAGGCTTCCCTCACTCGAGGTATCAGCGCACTCCGTATACAATATGAAAATATGTTATCCGATGAGATTTTGGGTGCATTTGAAAGTGTATAAAAGTGTATAAAGTGTATAATCGTAAACAAAAGGTTTTGGTGGGATCTTCACTTTCCAGTGAAAGTCCTATTGTGAGCGGTGTCTTACAATGTACCGTTTTAGGTCCTCTTTTGTTCTTGCTTTACATAAATGATATTGCAGCCGCAGTTAAACATTCTCAATCATTTATTTATGCCGATGATCTCAAATGTGTATATTCTTTCAATAAATCTACGAGTCTTCATTGCCTGGAGCAAATCCATGCTGACTTGCTTGCTCTCTCAGCTTGGAGCTCAAAATG
>CACRXP010000502.1:332457-366501 GCA_902702965.1 Spirometra erinaceieuropaei
CTAATCTCAAAAACTATGCATTGCACTTTGTGCAGATTTTGCCTACATCGTCTAAAATTTGCATGTAAATTTATTTTTACTTGCTTTGATGGGACCCCGACGGGTCTTTAATAAAAATAATTGAATTGAATTGAATTGAGTTCTCGAAGAGTCCTGGAAATAATGTGCAAAAATGTCTATGGTATCCGACAGACAGATTTCATGTTTCTCAAGACGCCAACAATGTCCGCTCGCAGGATGGTCTCAGCATCTGACATTATAATGAGACAGCTTTCAGTCGTGTCAGATTTTTAGAAGTTAATCGTAAAATACATTATGTAGTGCTCATGGACTTTGAGGAATATATTCTCACAAACCTGGGTTAGTAGCCAGGTACCACTCCTGGCAAGTTTCCACAAAAATAAGGCAACAAGCAACTAGAGCACAAGCTACCAATTCCGGCAGCATAATGCCCAAGCACGTTTACAAGAAGTCCCATGCTCGGAAAAACGCCTTATCGTCGAGTCATAATCATGAAACATAACCGAGATGTAGAAAGACTGTCTCGATATTTTGCTGGTTACCTGGCCCCACGTTGAGGGGAAACTACTGAGTTCGGTCTACCGCTTAGGAGTTATTCCATGCGTCAACTCAGGGCAGTACGTGATTTTTATTGATTCGCGATTGGTCTGGAAGAATGCGTTGGTTTGTGATCGGAGGACGCAAAGACGACGACCCAGTAAAATCACGCCTTCAACTGAGACCGCAAGGTATTGTCTGACATGTCTTAACAGTAACAATCTCCTTGTCATTGTCTGTAAGCTTGCACTCTATATGGCTGCCAAAGCCTTTTCACGGCCTTACGAGATCTGATTCCTTACTTCCAGTCGTACTAAAAATCAGTGGTTCAGAGAGATCATGAGCGAGCAAATTGTGCGTACTAAACCTTTGGTTTCGATGACAGTTTATTTTGGTTTTATTTTGTGCAGTACTATAAATATGTCCAACCTGTAGTCTACCTCCACTAAAATTACACGACGCTCAATTAGGAGGTTTTCATATACCTATGTGTCATTTCCCGACGGGTGGGTTAGATGACACGAAGGTAAATACGGCGAGCAACCAATTTATTCTACCTGCCTGCGTAACAGTATGTCGGACTTCGGCGCGGAATCAGTTAAACCAAACTTTATCCCTTAGCACTTGAAGAATAGATGGGGACAGTGGTAGCTTTATCACCTGGGCTTGATATTCATTCAAAATAATTACCCGAGGCAGCAATTGCATTAGTCTATTCCCTATGGTCACGGATGGCACTCCCCTGAATATTCACGCAAATTGTACACACTGACAACGGCCGTGGAACACATAGAAGGGCACTAGGATCGCAGTTTCCATGTCAACTAAAAACCCTGCTGTTATATGGACAGGAGAATCATTCATCATACAAAGATGGCGTAGTGATTTTCTCGAGTACAAACCCCTTTACCTCAAAATGAGAATCATTTACCTTAAAAATCGAATGACACTTTTGCTTTAGGCATAAGAGCCTTAAAGTGCAACGAGAAAGGGAACTTGGACTTTTATATAGTAAGCCTAAGACTTCGTAAATAATTCGCTGGTGTATCTAACCAACCATTTTGTTTAACTTTATCAAGGTGTGGGTCACAGTGTACTCTGGAGGTTAAATATCCAGTGTCATGACGACCGACGAATTGAAAGCCGAGTTTTTCCTTGTCAATGTTACTGGCCAAATTGAAAAAGCGTTGGTTTGTTGTGATATATTTACTATTTTTTAAGTTTCCGGCCTTTGATAACATATGGTGCAAATATTGCTTTGCCTACGGGCGGGACTGGACTATCGTAGCCGTAAGAAATCCGTTTGTCACAATTAAATGTAGGGTATTGATGAAGGTATAACGCAAACATCCTTAAAAAGCTCCAGCGACGAACACGACCTCATTTTAAACTTTCCTATCGAAGTAGCTTGGCGATCAACTAATCCTTCCGGGTGTAATAAGAATAAATAAATATTTTTTTGGCAGGGCCACAGATAGCCGTACACGCATATGGCGTTGACCCGCTTGGAAAAGATGTTGTCAGAGGTTACGGGGCAGTCCATGTGCCAATGCAACCAGGAAGGTACGTGTGAAACTTACTTTATTTTTCCAAAAATATTTCCAATTCACAACACATTTCATAAGTACGCTACATGCTCCCCTAGTAGCAAACTATACCGAGACAATATCGAGTATATATATATATTTCGAAATAAATCGGCAAAAGCGAGACGTTAGGCTTTGAGTATGTTGCATTCACTTAACCCTATACCCGTACTTTGCTCTGTTACTTTAAAATTGCCATGTCACCCCATTTTTGGCCTACTTACGATACGCGTAAGTTGAACGACCAAATTGACGCAACTATGGCAAATTAAATTAATTGGCAAACGTTTGCTGAACGGAATAATCTAAAAGTAGCTTAAGGAATTGGCGGCACTTGTGATAATAAAGAACGATCCCGGATTGTTTTCTATACGACAGGATTAATCCTATGAAAATTGAAGTTAACTTACCTGTCCAGTAAATCTTCTCGTTGTTCTTTTGAATTTGTTGAACGTGATCGTCTTAAAACCTTTGAGTTATTTCGTAAATGCGGACTCTAGATCGGATAGTTTCGCAGCGTCATTACTGTTCCAAGCAACGAAAACATCTACATATGTAGACAGTGGGACACCGAATTGCATACTTATCCAATATGACTTTATAAACCTTTAAAAATGTCAGATCTGAAGTTGTTAATATACCCATTTGAACAGTTTGCATTTAAAACCTGGCTCGCTGCTAAAATGTAACACATTTTGATAAACAAAATATGGGAAGGTCTGTTATAGCCCCTTTAGGCATAAACAAGGCTGGTTGCTAATCGCGAGCTAAGGTTTAAGGTATGCACTGTTGACTTGGCTTTGCACTTAAACTTACCACCAGGATTCTCAATAACCGTAAAAAAGTAAAGTTGGATGTATTTTATGACCTACCTGCAGTCAAACCTGACCATACTACAACGTTTGATCAACAGGCCTTATATTTCAAATATTTTAATTTTAGTGTCGACCCACGTCAGGAATTACAAAAATTAGCTCGGGGCTCGTGCTTGTAGAGGAAATGTTGACTTGGAAACTACAAACAGTAATATATGCAGGAAAAACTAACTCCGACTGGGGGAATTGTGTTTACCAACAAAAAAGAATGTACAGATTGAAAGAACCAGAAAAGGAATGTTCCAGACTCACGTAAAGTAGAATCCTATCAAGAAGAGAGAGATAGTGTCCCGATGAGGAACTGGTTGAAGCGGGCTCTAGGTTCCGCGATGATACGTTGAAGTCGGCTTTGAGGAGGAAGTCTCCGTCAGCACGTACGAATTGCTAAGAGTATTGAGAGGTGACAAGCGCACGCCAAGAAATAACGACGTCAAACACACTCGAAACCAGAACACATGTTAACCGCCGTAGCGTTGTTGATGTGTATTTTCATTTAATCGAACAAATGTACAGGCAGGTCAGGTGTACAAGAAAATGTAGTGAAACAAATCAAAAGTGTACCAAAAACCTACATGCTCTGTCAGAGGTAGTCGCAAATATGGGCCTGACATTGACTTTTTCCCATTAGATTTTAGACGTTCGTCATATATTTTTTAAGCCTTGTTTTAGGATTGAGAGGCTTTTTCACGTCAAATGAGTGATCTAGCAGTTTTACGATCGCTAAATGCAATTTTAATAAGTTGGAATTTCAAAACTACTCTGTCATGTCATGTCTGTGGGGAGTCAGCATTGTGTGGTAAACACTCAAACGAAACTTCAACAACGACAATACACTCATCTAAACGGCGATTGCTCTGCGTTAAACAGGCACACATTTGATATATCCTCAACAGCCATGGCCGAGAGCGCTGTTTGTGTCGAATTTCAATGCCAAAGTCTCTATAACTCACAGATTAATAAGAGGCTTTGCTTAAAACGTTTTTGTCTTTATCCATTGATTCGCTTCAAATCTGATGTCTTCTTGAGGTACAGCCTCCATAATGGTTGTTGTTTTAATTGCTCAGACGAATACTAAGTTGGTGTTTGGTGTTTTGCAATACACTCCTAAACGCGGCTTGTAATTTTAAATAAAGAATAGTGCAATGTTTTATGTGACTCAATTTTCTCAGCGATTTACTTTTGCCAATTTAGACATCCTAACACCAGAGACGTAAGTATGGTTTATGAAATATTTTGGGGTAACTTTGAGAAATAACCACTACATGACCAACGGCCAGATGTTTAGTCCAGTACTAAGGACAGCTTTTACAAGCCTGCGTTTTCAGTCACTGCCAAGAGCGCGGCCATTCATTCCACTCGACTAACTGTCTCGATATCGTAACTACTGAAGTTATGTTTGAGCGAGATGACCTCGTAAAATAGCCTTGGTCCTCAAGTCCTCGCAGTCGATGATTCTGCCATCTAGTCGTCGAGTAAGGTGGCGCAGTTGAAGAACCTTATTCCTGAATGACCATAAAGCCATTCATTAGTGACAAAGTCTGGGAGATGGACTCGAATAGTGAAGACAAACGCATTATACTATGAATAGTTTTAGATTTAGGTTGTCCTAACATGAAAGACCCGCATCTCACACCTATATTACGTGACTGTCCTAATTAGGACAGTCTTTCATTAGTGAAAGACTGACGTATTCCAGGTTGAAGCTTGTTTGATTTCTTGCCGCGACCACATATTTTAACGAACTTAAGCAAAGGTCGTGAACTTCTGACTAATATGGCATTCATTTCAGGGGATTTAAGTCGAGTTTACACTCGTTGACTACTAAACGGGGGGGGGGGGGATACTCCATGTGCACTACCCTCTAGAATGGTTTCTGTATTTTGACATTCGTGACATATTTACAGTTGTTTTGTCGATTAATTTAGTCTTGTTGACAGAAATACTACTTTGTGTTTAAATAAAATACCCAAATCTCAGACTTCTTCGTTTCGGCAACTTTTAGGCATCACCGCAGGATTGCCATGTTCACTCCAGAATCCTCCTCTCAACTTATGGCGTTAAATGCATGGTTCACTGGCAAACGACCGGAATTCGTCAGTCCCAAAGTAGTGACAGCCGGCGAGGGACGCGAAGGTAAGTACGCACCGGATTTCATACTACATATAATAGTGGTGTGAAATAGAAAAGGACTAATAACCCTTGCTGCTAACTGAACACTCATTCGATGTTATTCTTACAGCGCTTTTGCAAGCTGCTTATTAGTTAAGATGAGGATAAGTGTATTTGATGAAGTTAAACTGCCTTCGTTTGGCCATTTTCTAATAACAGAGTCTACCAATTTTTTCTTTCCTTCACAGGCTTAGTTTTTCATGCTTGAATACTTTTAAAATTGATACTCGGTATTGTCGGTTAGAAGATACGGAATGCAGATCGTTAAACATCGCTGCTAACAAGTCCGAGTCTTCGACTGTCACAGTTTCGTCACCGTTGTGGGTCACTGACATGATACTGGCTCGACAATATACTTCGCTGTCACTGAAGACATGCGCATTCACGCGTTCTCAGGTGACCAATTAGCCTGTTTAGGAAAGTTGTGGCACTAAAAATGGAACGAAGATATCGTTGCGCCTGTTAATTGACTGCGGCTCGGATAACTATTATTCGAGTATGCCACAACACGTAGTGGTCGCCTCTCGTAAGCACTTCGACCCCATCGAACTCAAAGATGTTATTAGATTCCGTCGAAAGAGCCTCCACTTGAGGACTTGAATGATTCCACTTGACTGCTTATGCGTGTTCCGTCATCCATTTTCAAGTATTCTTCATGCTTCTTTGGCTTAGAAGCTTTGGCCATAACAGCACCGGGTTCGGTAAACGATGGCGAAGGTTTGTTTTGAATGATGATTGTTTGCTAATAATTTAATGTAAAAAATTATATCTCGGTTGCAAATGTCCGACTTTATGAACCATGGAGTGCGTCTTTAAGAATTACTTTTATATTCTACTATGGGTAATTTGACTTAAAAGTTCGAAAGGTTTGCAAACGCCGAGATGCAAGGCTGAAATCCACACATTTCTCATTCTGGATGCCTGAAATGACGAGGACGGCCGAGATTGCCGTTTGAAATGCAGACCTTACTGATCTTGGGATAAGCACTATAGTCTTAGGTTTCCTATAGGAGAACGTGGAGTCAGCGATCCCAAAACGTTTTATTTTAGCAGCGAAATTTGTTTGAGCACACCAGACAAGAACGTATCTTTTTTTACTCTGACAGTTACGAAAGTGAGGACCCGAGGCTTCATAGACCTGTCCTTCAATGTTGTGCTGAAAAACCTTAGTCAACAAGGCTACAACACTGGACCGATGTCGTCAGCGCGGGATTATGACGAACCACTAATGCAAGGCTTTTCCAATCTATGACCAGTGGAAGACTTTTTTAGCATCTATTACTTTTGCGGCAGGAAACACAGCCGCGCCCATTTCCTTCAATTTTGTTTTTTTCCATAAATTTTCACCGGCTTTCCAGAACACTTTTTAGTCCTTGTGGGATTTTAAATGCCTACGAATACGTTGGATTGTTCTTTCCTATAAAAACGTCGCCTGAAGTTTTACTTTCAGTATTTGAGTAACTAGGGTGTGGGCAATAATTTTAGTTCACAATGAAACACCAGCACAGGCATGTTTTGGCGAGCTAAATTCTCGTTGGAATTGCACAGTTTGCAATTTTGTATGGAGAAACTTCGGACTAAGTGGGGAAGAGGTGTGACATGGGGGTATGAGGATCGATTCGCGTCGTATAAACCAGAGCACGTTATCGCCTTGTCCACTTAATGCACCTTGTGCCGCGTAATCAGTCGTCTTTAAACAAAGGATTCTTATTGAGAACACCACGGGATCCGAAGCTCATGAAACATTTACTGGAATGATTGAATGTGCCGCTGCATTTGGAATCCACATGAGATTGCAATGCTACGCAAAATGAGGCAGTAGCTCAAGAAGCTCCATGCATGGTGACACTTGCTTGCCGTTTAGCACTTTTATCGCCATATGTGAATTTTCCTTTCAGAAAAGTCGATAATTAGCTGATCTCATCAGTCACCGGTTGGCGAATTCTGTTTTCTAGAAAAGATTTAGTTTTTTATATATACTGCACGGAGGCACTGGTGTGAATTATGTTTTTAAAGAGTTCCGTAAAGTGTATTATCTCGAAAACCCTGTCATTTTATATACGGTTAAATGTAAATCGACATTTAATAACCGATTAGTTTACGTGAAATATACAGATGCGAATTTGTCGTAAATGCTAAATTACTAGAATGTATCTGGGTCGTATGTAAAAGCTCCTCTCTTCATCTTGAACCTGTGCTGGAGACTTATTACAAGCATAAGAAGGAATTACATGTGCTTGAAGCGTCTTGCACGTCCTGTTGGCAGTTTTGTAAAATTTTGGGAAACATAAACGATGCAGGTGTATTGGGGCCTTTAAAATAAGTTCCTTTCAAGAGGTGTGTGCAAAATGGATCTAACAGACATTTTGCTTTTATAAAAATGACTATGAGACTAAACTTTTCTTGCAATATTTGTGAAAGGACGAATAACCTCCGTAAAAACTGGAAAGCGGTGAGAAAGTGAGTGTCCTGTGGTGGAGACCGTTCTCTAATTGGAAGACTATATGGTGTGAGTGAATCTTAGCCTAATAACCATGTGCACCATTATATATACCCACCTAGGCGTTTTTTGACAACACACATGGGGCTTTCGGTAGGTGTTGAGCTCTTTTGCCTTTGACTAGCAATTATTGCCACGGGTGAATGAGATCCACCGATAACATCACAGGATTCCATCAGGCAGACGAGTGGCGGCAGTAGCATTGCCGAAGTTGCACAGTCTGCAAAAATGTGTTGCCAACTATGTCCATTGGACCGGGCTTGTGAATGAACTACCTTAGTTTCCAATACTATATCCCAATCAGTTGTCCACCATTTCCAGCTTGATTGCATTTTTAATGTACGTAAATTTAAATCAAACTACTCGGACACGGCAAAACTAAGTCAGTTTCGTCAGTTAATATAAAAGTGTGAGTACAAGATACTTCTAAATAACATATCATCTGTAAATTCAAAAACTGTCTGATGACAAGAGTAGGCATTTATTCCAAGATTCGGTACGTCTAATTGTGCGGTAACATATTGGTATTTTTTTCTAGCTGGAAAGGCTTTTTGTTTGGGCTTCATCGTCAGCGCACAATGTACGTAAAATGAGAGGGTTTTCGCAAAAGTATTTTCCTTTCTGCATATAGTTTTATCATCTAAGCGCTGTAACATGAAACGAACAAATACCTGATAAGCAGGCGACTCCAGATGTAATTATTCCACCATCGAAAGATGATGCTAGCCGTAGAATTTGCAGTGTACTTTTGCCTGGCCACTAACTTTAAGCCCGCAGGGCGAACAGTCTAATAATTTTTCGGCGCACCTTAAGACGCAAAGGGTACTTTCGTAAAACTTAGCATCAACGACACCATCCTCTTTTAATTTCTATGCTATAGAAGCCTGACATTTAGAAGAACGTCTGTTCAATCATGATGAAAGTAAAATCCTAAAAATAATTATGTGATTTATGTACATAGTTGCATTCATTTTAACTCTCTGGAAAACTGGAAGAGAAGGCAGTAGTTACGTTTTAAAGCTTTCCGGCACTAAGAAATGTCCTTTCAAATATATATAAATAATAGGCTCTTCTTCCTTCAAAAATAAACACAATCCGTGATTTAGGAAGGAAAATTTTCCAGGTGCTTAGCTTCTTCGGCGTAAAATTTGTGTAGATGGCCGAGGGATGGGAAGAACACTTATGAGCATACCACTGCATACCAAAGGGCTTGTGATTATTTTCCTGCCGATTAACTTCGAAACCTTGCGTGAGTAATTGATATTCCGAAATATGATTTGAAAGTTTAGCCCCACGTTTCATAAATTTAGGCGGTTTCGCTACGTGCAGTATGGGCCGGGCCCATGAACCGCCTAAGCATGGGATATGCCATTAGACCAATGCATGTAGTGTGATAAGTTTTCATTTCACAGATAAGTGTTTTAGTTGTAAATCACTACGTATCTGTATTTATTTCTTTAGTTTACCCCCAAATGTTGTAGAAAATTAGTTATTCTGCGTAATTCCCGGCAATCGTTCCGAAGACAGAGACATCTCACTTAAAGGTTTCATTTGAAAAAAAGAGACGAGATGCCATGAATTCCGAAACATCATATGTGCCTCTTGGGGTACCTCTATTTTACAAATTGAAATTACAAAAACGTTTTGTTTCACTCGCACCTATAACGGGACATTCTGTTAATCGAAGGATGTCCGACTATTCTGCGAAAAGCTGCGGATATTTGCCTTCCTATACCGCAGGTAACTCTTAACACCTTTCTATGTATGCTGCATATGCAAGCATGCAACAAGCGTCACAGCTGTTTTCGTCTAATGCGCAAGTATGAAAATATTTAAATACTCCACCTAAGTTTTGGAGCCATTCTATGAGTTCTCTTCTAGTTCCCGAGGCGTCAAGCCCTAAGTTAACCGGCTTAATGGGACTTTTTTTTCTAAATCTGCACGCGGCTGAGCTAGCGGAAAAAAGTTGTAACTCCTTACGGTTGCCCCAGGTTGTAAACTCCTGCTTACATAAATCTTTGTACCGCTTCGCGCTTGAGCACACCCCGTGCGTTTCTCCGGCGTTCAGGCTGGTTTCACCTTGAGGAGGACAATCGCACTGCAGAATGCTGCAACGACCGGATGGGCGTAGTAGTAGTTCCCTGATTTGCGAATGAGCGAAATGGCCGCTAATCAAGGAAAGGGAAAGAGAGAGAGGGAGAGGGAGTTGACATTCTTGCCGGGGCGACTATCCGTGGACAGGAATCAGAACGGAGCCTTGCACGCAAAAGCTTCAGAAAACAAGTCCAAGACTTGAAGGCTACTTTTCTGATGGGGAGGAATGGCGACGATTAAAGTTTAAAGTCCAACCGCATGTTAGGTCTCAAAGACTTGTCTCTTAATTTACTTAAAGTGGAATGTGATAAAACAACCGGATTAACTTTGACAGTTTGTATGTCCTTCCTCCTAGCTTAGACAGGTAAGTAATACGTAAGCATATAACAGCGGAAATGTCTTATTCTCTGAGCTTCAGTATTTTCAGTTTTAAGAAAAAAAAATCACCCATAGATTGGCTCTGCAAGCTTTTCGCGGCACTGCTGATGATGATTTCCGGTCGTTTGCGTAGTAAGCACTGCCCGGAAGTGTACAGTTAAGCCTTTACCTTTTGCATAATGTGGCGATATTGATGAGCCAGGCAACTTCACTGATTTCGGTTTGTCGTCTTTTCATTTTCTGGTTGGGAAGTGATGCCATGCGTGCTCTGACGATGTAGTTGCGGCAGTCATGATCGCAGTAAAATGACATGAGAAATCGGCAAAGAAGATGGTAATAGTTTTGATGGTAGTCCGCCTGGCATACAAAAAGCAGTGATTTCTGTCTCTTAGTCCTGACGGACATTCTTTGCTGTTTGGTAGCTTGAAGGAAGGAGCTATGACCGCTTTCCTGTCGTTATATCTGGGGGAATGCTCTTCCAATGGGACACGCGTTAAGTGGCCAGGACCAAAAACGGGGCCAGATTAGGGCACGACACGCAATAACCGAACTGTTAAGAGTCCACGCATACCATAACAAATGGCACACTTAGGGGGAGTGGTGGCACGCCTAGGCGCAGTACTCACTTCGCGCCAGCCACGTGCGCTCAGTCATCCTCACATCAAATGACTATCCGGCCCGGATTGCAGACTGGGGCATGGGAGAGGGAAGAGAAAGTGAGATCGACTCTGACAAACCCATCCACACGGTACCCTAGCACATTCCTTACTACGAAAAATCTGACGCGTTTAAAACTATCCTGGTACGCTACAGGTCTTGACTTGGAAGGAGGGCTACCTTGATCTCATCAGGACGAAGAGTCAGACAGCATGGCTCTTTTTGAATGTGGCTTCTATGATACCCCCACTCCAATGTGGTTCGAGTCGCCCCCTTCGTCCTGTGAAAACCTGATATATGTATGCATGAGTAAGTTGTTCGTGGCACTCATAGATGGGTTGTTTCATTTTGTTAGTCGATGCATCGAATCCCCCCTCCGGCCGTCCTGAATTGGTATTGTCAGTGGCTCATGTATTTGGGAAGGGAGGGAATGCGGCAGATGCCGCGCAAATCCATCATCACTATTAATTTATTCATGCACAAATCACATCCTGCGTTCGCTATGCTGCGGCGCACACGGCAAAAATCCTCGTTTACAAACGTCGAACTGTCAGAATGCATGAGGTCGGAAAGTAAACAAAAGTAAATACTGCAAAATGTCAGAAATTTAGCTTCTCAGGAAACATTGCAGACTTCTAGGTATCTTTTGTCTGGAAAGGCGTAGGTAGGGAAATTTTGTGCGGCGGTTGATTTGAAATCAACGCTTAGAAGCCAGAGAAAAAGTATTGTCCAGAAATATTTTGGCAGATTTTGAATAATTCATATTCACCCATTTGTGAAAAATTCGGCGCCTCGGTGGGATTCGAACCCACGCAATAAGGGGAAAGACTAAGTACAGTCAAAGCTCTAACCACTTGAACTACGAGGCCCCGCCGGACGACGCGGGTTTAATCACATTTGGGTCAAGTTACCCGCACAACCTACTGAAACGTCTGGAATCCCCCAAGTCTGATGCAGTAAGTCGACTGCCCAAGCAGGATTTTCTAAGTAATTCACCTAGAATCCACCGGATGACTACCAGGCTCAACGTCACCAGAACGTTTGTTTTTGCTGAGGCACCAGTTATTGTAACTCATCAAATCAGCAGGTTACTACCAACTGACGCTGCGAGACTGTCCTTCACTCCGGGTCAGAAGTAAATCGTGTGCACTTTTGTGGCACCAGACAATGTTCTGACGAATATTTTATTGCCTAATTGCACAGAACTTACCGACAGTCTCTTCGAAAGCATTAGATATCGGGGACATCTGGGCTATTTCTCTACCTGAAGAATTCTAAATGTACTCAAACTCAGTACAGGTCGTTATCAGCAAGCGATTTGCAGAATTCTGGGTGGTGCCGCGGACAGACTTCCTCGTCCTCATTTCGTTCGCATAAACCGGAAAATGCAGTCGAGTTAAACAGACAGGTAAAACATGAATGCATATATTCCTCTTGAACTATCTTTCTACAGAGTGCCTTTGATAGGTTAATACAAGCATGCAGCGTAAATACGATTTTGTCTTCTTCATATATTTAAGGAAACCACGTCTTATCTCCTATATGATCCCTACTACTACCATTTCCATATTAAAGTTCACAGTTCAGGGAGCGCATATATTCGTGTCTGACTAAAAATATTTACTTTACGACCACAAACATGTATTACTTTTCCGGAGACGGAAATAACTTCGTCGAGTTCAAAACTTTTCCACCGTGTTTAAAGCAGCATATCGACTAGAACATGGCAACTCAGAGACAAATAAACGACCCTTTTCCAGGCTCAGAAATGGCAAGGCGTAAACGCTATGAAATCCCATTTGGTGGATTAGTACTGATCAGTCTGCGGTTTACACTTTAATTGCCGGTTTTCCTGTTTAGCTGATAAGTCAGCACACGCACTCTGCGGTCGCTTGCTTCCTGCCCTCTTTCTCAGCTTCCTTTTTGTGATGAACCAAGATTGCGAAAAAAATTGCGCACAGTTTTGTCTATTAGACTTCTCAAATCATTTATTTATGGGTTTATTATTGCCTCCTGCCAAAGTAAATTATGCTAGGGAGAAAATTAGTAATAAAATGAAAACTGAACCACGCAGTGCACGCCCTGCCCCGGTAATAATTCAGGCGAAAGAAACGTTCATAGGTGAGAGCGACGTAGGGTAGGACTGGGCTGAGAACCCTTGATGTTAGGGAAACTTTCCAGTGGCTCATTTCTAATTTATAACAGTGGCAACAGGAATGTTTAAGCCTTTTCATAAATTGATGTTTGTCATGCGTGAATCAGAAGTATAACACTATGGAATTACTTGCTTGATTGTTTAGTGTAAAAGTGAAATTAAGTACTTTTGACTCTCAAAAATTGCAGGTATTAGTCACATGCACTTTAAAACCTACGCTAACTCTAAATGGCAATAAAATTAAATCCACAAGATTTGCACTACTTTAAACTACACAACAAAACTTTGATAAATTGAAGGAGCTTAACACACATATTTTGTTTCTGGAAGGCAAAGACAATTTTTAAGTCACAAATTCAGGCAGTTAAATGACAAAGAGCTGAGCTAGATAATTCGAGAATGTGACCTGTGAGGAAAACGATGAGGTTAAACGTAGTTGGAATAATTACTTCAATTTCTGACATCGGTTGAATGACTTACTAAAAACAAAGACCGAAGAATGCACGTTTATAAGTTTCTCCTTAGACATCAAGCTGCACAATGTCAACTATAAAAACGTTAATGCCGATACTCGAGCAGAGTAGCTAATGGTCTTTGGCAAAGCCTACATGAAGATATATATCAGATTCTGCATCACAATGGACAATATCATTGGCTAGAATCTGCTCCACTGGCGTAGGGACAAGGCAGGAAACTGATGTCAGCATTTTATGATATGTGTAACCGAAGCATCCGACAGGACAAGCACATTGAAATATAGTTTCCGGACGCAATAACTAAGACTGTCCGAAGTGTCAGGCCGGCAACGCAGTATATCGTCTTTATCTTTCATTAACAGAACGTGATTACCGTTATGGGACATTGACCGAAAAATTTTCTCTTACTTTTAAAAACGAAGCAGCATGCAGATGTGGTTGCTGAACACATGAACATGGAAAATCATGATAACTTATATTATTTTTTGAACGGCCTACGAACAGTTTTCTCCCTCAAGTTTACCAAGTGAAAATCCATTCATATTGACCCAACTGTGAAAAACTCGGCGCCCCGGTGGGATTCGAACCCACGCAGTAAGGGGGAAGGCTTTAGTACAGCCAACGCTCTAACCACCTGAGCTACGAGGCCCCGCCGGACGACGCGAGTCTTATCAACAAAATTCACAAAATTCGGCATTGCATATTCTTTATTCTCACCCAGTCGGCGACTTTGGTTGGATTAAACCCACAGCGGGAAGGCTCTAGTACAGCCAACGCTCAAGCCACTTTTGCGGTTGAGCCAGATGCTTGTGTGCTTGGAGTCCTTTCAAACTGTGTAGCATCTGTTCCTACCATCGAAGATGATTGGACCATTACCATATCCCAAAACAGCCGTTCAGAAGTGCATTCTAAATGCTCTATCGGGTCATGTCTAAAAGATCCAATGCCCGTCGAAGTGATTTAGTAGTTGCTGGTTGGACACAACTCAGTTTTGAATGATTAATCGCTGTTCAAGTTACCCGCCTACAACTGCAGGGAAGAATAGGAAAGCACGAAATGAGAACACAGGACTTGACTCAAAATCACAGGTGGTATGCAATACAATTTTAGCTGGTCATGAGTTTGAATTTGCCACAGTGTAGATTATGGCTGATGGGGGTTGTAAGGAATATGGCCATCAGAATGCCACTTCGTCGATCGTCGTACTGAGCTGCTCGGGACATAGAAAACCTTGAGATGCGAACGAGATGAATACAGGTGTGACTGTGGCAGCAGTACGGTTAGCAGACGCAAGAGATCCGGGTCGATAATCTGAGGAAAAAGAAGTGCGGTGAACGCTGACATCCAAGGAAAATTGCACCAAGTATTTACACGGCGTCTGCCAATGAAACAGCAAGGAGTGTAATGCAGACTATCGTGGAGCATAGATTTAACGCGATTCACGCGAAACTGCCCTTTTCATTTTGCAAGAAAATCCATCGAATGGTGTTCACTGAACCCAAAAATAAGTTCATGGATCAAAAGGCTGGATTCTTCGCTGCTTTCCTCTGCTTATATGTTTTTTTTAAATGAACGAAAGTTAATAAACTTTGTGGGATGCCTCGTTCTTTTTAAATATATACTGTAAGTAAAAGGACTATTTCGGGTTCTAGACCTTTTGAAAGTCTGGAATTTCCAAGCTGCCTACTTGCGTGGCTCTAAATTTATCGCTTCAGAAATACTGCCCACAGAATATAAACCGTCATCACTGTAGCACAGTGCGGGACCTCGAAATTGTGATATGAAGACAAAAATAAATTCGCTCAAGAGTATGGGCGTAACATGCACAAAATCTGGCCGATAGTCAAGGCCTTTTTATCCTCGTCTAAAGGATTAATATGATTGGCGTTTGCAGGGTCAATTTAGCATCTTCAGGGATTAGCAGACCATAGTCATCGATTTTTGACTGCGGAAGTCTCTTTTATTTCAAGATTTGGCAGTTGGCTTCGAGCCTGACTGTCCGATTGTTGGTCACTAGTAGATGCAGTCATTTGTCGCCATGGCTGTCAGGAGTCGATGGAGAAAGGTTATTTTTTCGATTCTGTTTACGTTTGCCCCACAAAGCTTCCTAGCACAATCATCATTATGATCTAAAGTTGCCACTGCTCAAAACCCCCATGGTTCTTCTCCAAAAAACAATTCTCTTCAGCTACAGAATTTTCGGTCCGATATTGGGCAACAACAAATGAAACTTGCATAAGATTTCCCCCAGGCTGCATTGCCGCTAGGAGGACTCCGCACTAAAAGGAAAATTTGGCGAATTGCGTCTTCCAGATAAAATGATTTTTGATTCTCCCAAAGGCATTGCCAGCTACGATTTGATATAAAATAAAACTTCAATATAAGAGCAGTGGCGATAAAGTTCCGCAGTTAGGTACGAATCACGATTGAATATATCGTTCATACGTACGTTGTTAACTTTTAAATCGGTTGTAAGTGTCATTGGCTGATTAGCGGAGAAATGGACTGCCATTCTGAGGCCACTTATATGCCACGTGTTTTATACACCAGTCGCAGAGGATCGTTCTGTGGTCGTCAAAAGTTAGTTGTAGCCAAATTACAGTACTTGGCTTTACAAAGTCATCTCAGCCGTATTCTTTATGTTCAAAAAACTCAACTGGAACTGGTAAAATCTATGCTAACTGGTTGCGTTGACGTAAACGTTGGCAGTGCCTTATGCGGACGACTTGGTTTCTTCCGTTTTATAGGTAGGTTTATATACCCGCGTAGGTTATGAATTGACGAATTGATTAATGGTTTGCACATGATTTAGTTCAACAGCAGTATAGTCTAGAAGAAGGTTTTGCCCCGAAATATGTCGAAATTAATGAACATTACGGTACCTCTTCCTTCCCATGAAATCATAGCCGAAATTCTAAAGCGTGTTTTCAATTAGAAAGAAACTATTCACATAGGTCGTGTTGCGATACTGATCACTGCGTAGCACCACCCCGCAGTCTGCAAAAACCACTTTCGGTGTGTAAAGGACTCCTCCAGCACTATAACGTTTTCCCATTGACCTCTAATCCCCTTAAAGATCCAGTTTTTCAGACAGTGAGATGTGCATTCATACAGCGTCCTATGCGTCCGTTTAGAAACACTGCATATGAAGTTTGAAGAATAGTCTGCACCCGTTGCAACTGTATGAGCCTTATATGACGTCTTCTTAATAGCAAATTACTTTATGATTTTCTTTACACGAAAAATATACAGCCTGTATCTTGGAGGCCCCTATCATAAGTGTACCGGCAGTTAAGGTTCCAAAACCGACAGATACTCTTTTTTCAGGTTTAAAATTTGAAGTTGCGATTTGCTACTAAATGAGTCTTAAAAAGCGTATTTGCGTGCACTCTTCCATAAAACATACTTGAATTGGCAACGGCATCGAAAATAAATAAGAAAACTTTATGCTGTGTGTAGATTTTGCAGGCGACAGAAACAAAGCTCATTCAAAAGTGGGTGTCCTGGCGCGACTGGAATACTAATGAATGAAGTTTTACGTGATCATTATTAAGACTCAGCCCAGTCAGTCTTTTTTGATTTAAAACACGTCTCATAATTACAATTTACACTGTATAAGACGACCAAGTGCTGTAATTTAGGGATCTAAGGAGCAAAAAAGACAGAGATAGTTTCAAATTATTGAGGAACTAGGAAGCGTTCTTAAGCTGTATTATCCCTAAGCAGTACGATTCCTTCCTTCCATAAGTAAATTTCTAAAAATAGGAGATGCGTTGAAACAAGTGGGAATATTTTTTTTAGTAAAGAAACATGAATATGTTAAAATGAATTAAAAATTTATGCTAATTAAGCAAGCTCTTCGCATCAGTTGTGAAATTTGCACGGACTGTTGAGAAGATTCGCTGAAAGGCCAACATGCTACTGCACAGTTTGTAACATGACTTTAACAATCTCTTCTATTTGAAGGCCTTTTGTGCAGTTCAGTGCTTTTTTGACCGTGCGAGAAAATAAAGTGAAACCTTTCAAAACATGAACGCATTACCTTATCGTAAACTAATTCTCCATTCTCTTGGATTGGAGCTCCTACTTGAAAAGGTACAGAGAAATGCAACTGGCTGATAAACTTTCCCAGCCATCTGAATTTCGTGTATTCCGTCCTAATTAATTTGAAAATAGTATACTTTAAACTCAGAAATACCGCCCATTACGAACCCCTTTAATTTACTATGCTCCCTTTATTGGGGAATTTTTCCGACATATAAGAGCTACGGCGCAGCTGTACGACAGATTATGAGCTGTTCTGCACACGCTTCATCACATATACAGATGCAAGTGCTGCCCAGGGTTGTGGTTACTGCTCTGCAGTCGAGGCGGGGAGATGCCTCGGGGCAGGGGAGAAGTGGTGGGAGACTGGACAGCAGAGCGTGGGTTGGTCGTCGTATTTGAGTGCGTAGGCTTCTGGGCGCCACCGCCCAACGAAAACAACGGTGACCAAGTCAACTCACCCTCATACACGCTCATTTCTCGTTACCAGGCAACGCAGCGCTAGTCATCCTTCTCCTCACCTGCCGGCAGCGAAAGTATAAGCCCGCGATTTTACCCCAGACTGACGCATCCCAGAGCAAAACCCTCCAAGTCATTTGTTTTACGCGTCTGCTGCAATCTATCACTACCTACAAGTTTTCAACCCAGAAAGGTCGTTTCGACAGGAATGACCTAATAGTACCGACTACTGGTTGCAATCTGGTGGGGAACAAACATTGTGCTACGCGCTGAGACGGGCAAACACACGAACGACCGAGAGACGGACAGCCCCAATTGCCTGATTGCCCAACATTGCGACTCTGAGACTGGCAGGAAAGAGAGGCCAAACAGTTGATCGCATGGATTATTTAGACAAGGCTGAGGAAGGAGCCATCGGCCAGCTTAAAAGGTACGTTTTTGTTGGTTCTCTTGATTTTATATTGAGTTCAGTGAGTATACCGAACACGTATCTGGAAATTTTTTAGTGCTTTTAAGAGTTCCATGAGTTTTTTTCAAAAAAACCCGAAGATATACCTTTTTCCCTGTCAAGAGTTCAGTTTGGGAGGTAGCTGGTGCCTTTTTATTTGACAATTTTGAAATACCAGAGTTTCAGAAGGAGATCGTTTGGTTTAAATGCACATCTTTTTAAAAAAAGCGCCTTTGATAGCACTGGCTGAAAATTCACCTCTCTGTTTGTTGAGTATTTAAAGCAAACCGTCCCTTGATGAGGCGGGATCGTTCACTCGCTTAGGTTGTCAAAACCTCACCTGATTCCCATTCTCCCCACATAACAGACAAAGTTATACACAATTAACTCGACTCATTGCCAAAAAGTTCCGTAATCCTTTCGGACCATCAAAGGACCTTATTGTTGCTAAATGTATAGTGCCCGCTTTCCCATGACGTACTGCATAAAGTCGTTGGTTTTCGATCATAATATCAGAAATCAAATCTGAGATATCCGGTTAACACTTTCGCTGGGAGAAAGCTTTATGGTCTGCTAAGCGTGCGTAGGGAAGCTGAAATAACCCTCAGCATCGGCGTTTCCCGAATCATGTATATATCTAGCGAAAATTGATGACAAAGTTGTCGTTACTGTATCAAATATTTCATGGTTGAATTGCAGGGGAACTTTTTCAGATTTGATAGATATTCGTTTCCTAAGCATAACAACAACTGCATTGCAATACAGAGTCTTTCTAAAAAGCTAAAGTTTAGGGCTAGGCACTACGCATGTTTTAAGTGGACTACTGTTTAACAGTCAAACTTATTGGCTTTGTTTATTGTAAATTAACTTCGAAATGGTGTCAGAATCAAGGGTCAAACTTGAAATCTCAGGGGAACAACCTGTAAGACACCGGGATAGCAACCGCCCTCCCCTAATGCAGGCGGTTGGGACTCAGGTTAGGGTCGAGGCTAGATTCAGGGTTAAGGTGGGGTTAGGATTAAAGTGAGGGTTGCGGTTAAGATTTGAGTTACCGCTGGTACGTGGAAGCAGCTACTCAGCCCGGAATTTAGCGCTAGGCCACCTTTTCAGGTTCAACTTTCGGGTTCATATAAATATCTGGGTCAAACAGCTCCAGCAAAACAATCGATAGTTTAGCAGTAGTATAATTTCTTGTTATTTAGCAGTCTTACCATACGTCAAACCTAAGTACTAGCTAAAATTTCGGATACAAGTTTCGCCAATTTTGTGCAGCCACATTGCAAAACTGAAAATGGCTCGTCGTATTCGTTGGCCTTTTAACATTTTTCACGTTGCTTAAGGTAGGAAGTCCAGTTTTTAAGGCGAATCTTGTAGTTGCTCTCGGTCTGAACATCTTAACTTCACGTTCGTCTGCGAATTACAAATAAAATATATGACTCAGTTTGAATGGCTTTTATACCAGCAAACATACGGGGTTGGAGGACTCGTGGGCGCGCCAAACCTCTCATTGGTCTTATGCCGTCGCAGAAGTTTTGCGCAACGTGTATCTGCACGAACTTTATGCTTGGAGGACGCGAAAGCCCCGCTTTAAATATTTTTTACATATAAGACTTTTGGAGAAGTCTGCGCGATTACTCGTGTGGTCTTCCATCCGCCGCCACATATCTGTCTTTTGTGTGAGTGTTTAGTATGATCTGTGCCAATAGCAGCATGACAACAGTACCAGAAAGTAGCATTATGAGTTCTAAAACTATACATGCATTGTATCGAGATAAATACCTAACACGCGAATCGGAAAGTTTAGGGCCAGAAAAAAGGCCGATTCTGTTTTAAACCCTTTAAAAGTCGTCACTTCTTATAAAATCAACATATGTGAAGAAGGAGACACGATCGCTGGAACAAGAGCTTTATTTGCCTGATTTTTCAGATTCCTGCTCTAAACTGATACTAGAGACAACATAGACTTATGTCTGTTCTTCAAATACGAAATCATAAAAAGCCATTTACGTACAAATGAGCGCAAGTAGGGTCTTTGATATTTTTGAAAGCAAAACATACTTTAAAATATGCTAGTGCCGATGTTAACGGAAAGTGCACTCCATTTAAGCAATGAATCTTCCGCGTGGTTTTGGGAGGCGACGAAAACGGTGCTCATCAAAGGTCGTCACGTTAAGATGTGCAAACTAAAGAGAGAGATTACGGCGCACGATGGCCGTCACTGAAGCCGCTGCTTAACTAGAGTTTTCAAGTATACATTTATATCTTAAAAACGTCAGTCTGAATTTTAGCACTTACGGCGCACGCGCATTTCAAGCTTAAGTTTACCAATGATCGTTTTATCCCTATAAGTCCGGCTAACGTTTGGCAATTCGTCAGAAGGTTAAATTGACACACGTTTTACTAAGCAATTCATTATACTTAAACATGCGGAGTGAATAGATGAAAGATTTACGAAAGGTTCAATAGTCGCAATAGTAACACTATTCGTCCGGGCTTTCAAATGTAATTCCGAACCCTTTGTAAGAGCCAAATATGTCGCGACTGTGTAGTTTATATGAAATTCAGTTGTTAGACTGCCTTACGGTCGTTTGTCGGCAGCGTACACTGAAGTAATCAATATTCAGGCCCTAAAGATAAATATTAATAATCAGCACGACAGCTGATTGTTTGGCTACGTTTACGTTAGCTGGGCTTGAACTTCATAAAACGGGAGTTTAGTAATAAACGGGACTTTAAATTCTTAGCTGAGGAAGATTGAAGAAAACATCAAACTGTAGGCTTCAACTACTCCTCAAGCTTTACTTTAAACTCAGGAACAAGAAACACGAATATCTGGACCAACTCCTATTAAAATCGAGAGTGGTTGCCTGCTTAGACTTCCAGTGAGCTTAAAATACGTCTCCTTAGTCACACCCTAAAACTGCAATGCTCAAAAGTGGCGCAGTAAGTTGTAACTATCAGTTTCTCAAAAGCTGATGGGACAGTTTTCAGTGATGTTGACGAATTTTGTGACACTCAGTCTCATTGCCTAATGAAGTAGTGAAGGACACCTTCCGAAAAACCATTAGAAAGTTACAAACCCGGTGGACGCGTAAGTGAAAGAGCTGAGCTTGATGGGCACTCGATTCCAACTATCCTTTAGGTATCATTCATAAACATTACCTTTCTCACTTTTTGTTATGTCGCTCAGTATCGCAAAAAAACTGATGACACAGTTCCCAGTGATGTTAACGAAGTTTGCGACACTCAACTTCAACACTCAATGAGGTGGTGAAGGGCACCTTCAGAAAAACTAGTAGAAACCCTTCCAAAACGGGGCTAAATCTTACCATTGGGCTAGGTGTGATCTTGGCCCAACCTCATCCTCGATTAATGCAGAAGCAATTCCACGTTTCAGATTGTGCATTTAACCGCTAAAATAAACTCTATTAAGGCAAAAATATATAAAATTAACTTGAAAAACAGGCATCCGAAGAGATATAATTAGGAAGATAGAATTCTTTGGGAAACATTAAACTTTACTGTGTACATTTTCGAGACCGGTTCCTCAGCTCGTCTTCAGACAACGGGCGTGAAAAAACAATTAACTTCCAAACCGAGTCTGGCAAAGAGTCCTATGATTGGTTAAAGTCATCTTCTCGGGATTGGTTAAGTCAGTTTGAATCTGGCCTTAACGATTTTGTATGTGGCATCTAGATCGATAGGCCGGTTGATACATGCCTCATCTGAGTGCATCGGCTCCAGGACTTCACGGCCCTTCCTAAATGGATAGGCACCAACAATGGGAGTGTTTTCCCATGCAAATTTGTGCCTAGTGTGCAGTGTGTGCATGGCCACTTAGATAGATGGTCGCGTCTCTTTACCGCTAGCTGATGTTCATATATACGGGTTATGATAGAGTTCCCTGTTTGGCCACAATAGACTCTATGATAAACTTATACGTAACGCGAATATCTGCTGCGTTATTGCTGCTTCGATTATGAAATCTCAGTATATATTCCATGTCTAGGCTTCTCTTGCCAACTAGAAACCTCCTGCATTCCATTTGCTCCCCTGCCAACACGTGGCCCAACCCAGCACAACTATACCCCAGCCCAGTCCAATTGAGCCGGGTTGGGCTGCTGATTGCAGGGAAGTTACAAACCCGGTGGACGCGTAATTGAAAGTTCTGAGTTTGATGGATCCTCGATTCCAACTATCCTTCAGATATCATTCATGAACATTACCTTCCTAACTTCTTGTTATATCGTTCAGTGCCACAAAAATCACAATTTGGTCATTTTTGACACCAGATTGTTCCGCCGTATGGTAGTGCGAAGTTCGGAAAAACATTGTAGGAAGCAAAGTTCTTCACGATTCTGACGGTCAAGCCCACGGAAATTTAAACGTCTAGTTTGTGCAAATATGATCTTATTTCAGAAAGATCCCTTAATCAATTGCAACGACGAAAAACTCATTTACCTGATCGGGAAGTTGGCTTCGTGCCTCCTAAACGGGGACATTTAATTAGAGGAGTCAAGTGGACTGAAAGTTGCCCCGAGAAGTCGAGATCACTAAATCCGTCAGGCTGCCCATCTTTGGCGAAAACTGGTCTTATTTTTAAACACAAATGTCCTAAAAACAGTATTTAAATGCAGTCCCCTGATGGATGCATAAAGAACTATTTGGCGTCCTTCGAGTAATATACGTACTTTAGACTACACGAAGATGTCTTTGCTATCGTGTTTTCAATAACAGCGTGATTGAAATTTTGAATTTCTAGCTTATCAATGCTGAGTTATACATAAACGGTCTAAGTACTGGACTGGTGAATGAATGCGCAATCACCTTTGGCAATGACTTAAGTATTCAACAACAAAACCCAGCTACCTTCTCTCCAGGTCGTCTTTGATTGCTAACAAAAATAAAAAATATCTCATGTCCGAAAAACTAAACAGTCCAGATTAAACAGTCTTTAATATTTAAACAGTCTAATTTAATTTGCTTTAAAATTAGCCCAACAGTGGGTGACTCGGTCACCAAAGACGATTATACCAAACTATGGGGCGACCGATGTACGGGTAGGGACTAAGGCTTAAAAAGAAAATATCTCAGTCCTTTGGCCGACACTATATTTCACCTAGAAAACGCGAGATACGGAGAGCCGAGTCAACATTGGGTCGATATAAAATCCGGGCGTTCGCCCAGCTGGTTCAGTCAGCGTGAACAGCCGGTACTACAGGTAGATGAAGTGTATCCATTCAACCTAACAAATGACAGCCTTTAGTAAATACAAAAAACATGGCGTCTGGGGACAGTAATTTATGGAGCCCAGTGAAAACCGTGACGAAGTGATAAATGGTGGTTTGGGATTTTTTCTTTAAAATAGACCGGCTAAACTGGTTACCGACTATTCTGGATACTAGACCATGCCGAACAAATATTTCGAGCAGATAAGAAGTAAACCCCAGATTTGAACGCCGTCAAGATGTCAACACGATAGGTGGATTTTTTGCTACCAATGACTGGTCGGTCTAAGTTGTTGACCCCCAGTCCAAAATACTGTGCTGATGATGAAACAGTTGTATCTCTTCGCCTGTCTTACGTCAACATGCCTCATCCGGTGGGGATCGGTCAGAGGCGGATGGGATTTTTACGTGTGAATGGGCACACTGCGATTTTGTGGACTTACATCCTTCAGCCTATGCACATTTAGCTTAAATGTAATCAAAAGAGTTATTGTAGAAGAACCCAGATGCCCGCACCAAACTCTGTTGTCACCGGAGGAGCGCCAAAATTGTGACGTAAACGTAAGAACAGAGCAAGTTTTAAGGCTAGGGGCGCCGACATACTATAAAAGTCAAGCTGAGACTGCTAAATTTAGAATTTAGCAAAAATTAGCTGTCACTCGACTAACACCTAACAACAAGAGTGCTGATAAGAATTCCTAAAGCACACCTTCCCCTGAAATCATTAATTCTTCAACAACTGAGTTTAAATTCGAATCCTAAAGTTGCTTTAAAACACCAAAACAACTACAAGACTCAAGAGAAGGGTGAGGGAGAAAAAAAAGATGCCGGTTGGAAGGTCGGATTTACTGAACAGAAACAAAACACTTCCGGAGATAATTAATGAACTCCTTCAGTAATTTCATAAACGATCTTCAAACAAAATATTTCGTAGCTCTTCTTCCTAGAAGTTAATAAAAAAGAGTCTATTATCTGGATTTTGAAGAAATATAGCTACTTCAAGAGTCACAGGGTTTACAGGAACGCATACGGAATTCTCCAAAAATTCTCAAAGATCGAAATCAATAACGCCTCTCAAAACGGGTTAAGCAAGACCATTGGAGAAAAATATGGGCTTTCTCAAGGACGTAATGAAAAACGGACAGCTTCGAAAAGTAGACTCGTGTCTGATCAACCATATTTCATGACCCCTGGGCGTCGGTGTAATCATCGCTAAGTGAAAACCCATTACTTGGGAAATCCGTTTTTGTCTAGAATGAGGTTCTTATCGGTTCTGCAGTTTTGCTTATAAATATTAATATCACATTTACGGACTGCCACGTAATTGCCTAAAATCTCTTGCTCTCTTATTTTCACTCTCGGGAACAACAGAATGGGCAGAAACCCTGGTGGTTACATTTGCGATTTGTGGCGAGGTTTGGTCCTGCTGTCCCACTTGAGTAATACCATATGGTTAGCATTCTAAATAAAGTTGGCAGATGGGAATAGGCTGACTTTACAAATATCACCTACTTGCATTTTCCTTACCATTTTAATTCAA
Organism: Spirometra erinaceieuropaei; assembly: GCA_902702965.1. NCBI lineage: Eukaryota > Metazoa > Platyhelminthes > Cestoda > Diphyllobothriidea > Diphyllobothriidae > Spirometra > Spirometra erinaceieuropaei. The sequence continues at coordinate 357,625 of CACRXP010000502.1, forward strand.
CGGATGACTGTGCCATGCGCCAGCCTCGGTTATTCTAGTTGTCAGTTCCCACGCGCTCCCCCTCGCGTGCTTCAAGCCCTGTTTGCGCCTTCTTTATTATCCTAATCCAGTGATTGGCCAAGAAGATTGTCTTAGGGAATTGCTCCGACGATGTGGAAATCTATGGGTTCTACTTCAGAGGCCATGCACTGCGAAGTACCACGCGGTTTCCACAGTAGCCTTCAGTTGTGATCGCACCCCCCACATCTTCTTAATCAAGCGAGTGGCGTGCTTGCGCGTGCTTCGAGCTCTGCTTGCGTTCCCTTACCCTTCCTAATTCAGCGAGTGACTAATTTAGATACGTTGACTAAAACTGTTTTAGTAAGCTAACCATATGGTATGAATCAAGTGGGGCTACAGAAGCAAACCCTCCCCCCCCGATTTGTCAACGTTCAGATTAGCATCACCAGTCTCAGTACTGTCCGAGTTACCGGGTTATTTATTCGGCCACTGTGACGGAGAAGTGTCATTTGGAGTACAATCACCAGGAAACCTTCTGCAATCCCGCAGACGATCTAACAACAAGATTGTTAATGGGGGTACTCGCTCTAGACCTAATGCTCAGAGAAATGATTGGCCTCCCTCATGCAACTTGAGAGGTGTGACGTCATTTTCACACGCATGTGAATATTTCCGATTGCAAGAAAAAGGGCCTGAGCCGTTACTTAAAGTTATGGAATTGCTGACCTATATTCTCGATAACAGACTGTGTTTTAAATTCAGATCATGCGGGCCTAAAGGCGGAATACAGCCGAATGGTGGGAGCAAAAGGGAAACAAACGGCCAACCAAGCTCCATCATTTTCTCCACTGTTTTAGCATTACTGACTTGCTGTCGGCGTGTAATCGCCTTTCAAGGTGCCAGGTTAGCATTTCAGGGCGAACGGATTGCGTATATTCCTTCCTGCGATTGGATCGCGGAAGCTTCATCTTTAAAAAGGGTGAAATTCAGTATCTTGCGCTAGTGTCAACATTGGCTACCTTGAGTCAGATGGCATGACCCAGAAACCCGCTAAGCTGACATGGAAGTTTAGAAATACGTTGCCAAAATCACTTCAGTCAGGACGAAAAATGGCTATTTGCTCGAGTGAGATTGTCATGTATGAATGAGACAATTCCCAAAGTAAAACCAACCTGTCACTGTTTACTACCTAACCAAGCAGTGAACTTTGTGTCGCTCCTTGCAATTTCCTCAAAAATAAATGAGCAAGCTCATAGTGAATCCTTCGAAACAAAGTTCACTTCGAAATTTGACACGAGGTCAAACTGGAACTCCGGCCCCTACTATGGAAGTACAAAAGGTAGTCAGAGATAATTGTACATTCGGTCTTCTGGACACCGAGCTCTTTTAAAATTTTCATAAGCCAACTCAAAACTTTCAAAAGTTTGTAGCATACTGACCCTCGCGCTGTCATGGTAGAGACAGAGACAGCAAAAAAAGAGAGAGGGAGAATGGGCCTTACGACGAAGGCATGCTTTAAAAACTTCAATAAAAAATTCCCGCAACAACTTAGGCCAGAAAACGAGTACGAAGAAACATGCTAACATGACGTGTTTCTAGATTTCGCTTTTATCATACGTAATAAATCATGCCAACCGTAGTGCAGTTAGTCCAGTATATCTCAGTGCACAAAAGGAGATATGGCCGGTCACTCGGGATTGGGCGGAATAAATTCAGAACATTGTCGCGTTCTAATTTCCTCAGAAATTATCTACGAACTTGGAGTAGATCAGTTTATTCAATTCCATAGGCTCAGACCGAGAATTGTATGTATGAATATTTGTGCCGAAGTCCATCAGCCACAGCGGATAGCCGCGTAATATGCATTAACTGTTGACAGGCAACTAGTATTATACTTTAGGGTAAGGTGATACCATACTAACAGCACAGGTACTAGCCGAAAGCCCATACACGCGTGTTCCGCCGATTTTTGTCGCTGCATGGCGCAGCGCGAGGGGTTCGGCTCGTCAGTGGGTCTCCCAGCATTCCCCGTCTGTTTTTTGGTAAATACTCCAATTTAGAAATTTGGTATGGGCTTTTGGCTAGTACCTGTGCTGTAAGTATGGCATCACCTTGCCCTAAAGTATACTACTAACTGCCTGTCGGCGGTTAATGAATATTACGCGGCTCTCCTCTGTGGCTGATGGACTTCGGCCCAAAAATTCATACATAAAATTCTCGTTCTGAGCCTATAGAACTTGCATAAACTGATCTACCCCAACTTTGTAGATAATTTCTGAGCAATTTAAAAAGCGACATTTTCTAAACTGGAGTATCTACCAGAAAACAGACGAGGAATGCTGGGGGACCCACTGGCGAGCCGAATCCCCCGCAGCTGCGCCATGCAGCGGCAGAATATCGGCGAAACACGCGTGTATGTGCTTTTGGTGAGTACCTGAGCTGCTAGCATGGTATCACCTTACCCTAAAATTCAGAACATTTAAAATAGAGCAAAGGGCTGGACAGCATAGCCGAAAAGTCAATTATCAAATTGTGTGGCCGTTTTATACTGCTGCTGTACTGTGATATCGACCCAAAAAGTGACTCAGTGACAGCGGACGAAAGCATATAAAAGGCACGCTTTGAAATCAGAATATCCTTCTTTTGTACAGTGAGAAAAATAACAAAAACCGTATGGGATGAAAGAGAGATTACAGACATCTATAAATCGCCGTAAAAAGTGTTGAGATGTGTGACAGGATCGTAAATGTTAAATGCCATAAATAAATTCAGGAATCCTATTAAAAAGAGATTCGGTAGGATGGGAGCATGAAAGAGTATAAGATGACGTTACTTCCAGGTACGGACAGAATAGACCTTAGAAGATGCTTGGTATCAAGTGGGATGCTGAACTGACCGTTATCCGAGGACCGTACTGAGACATGATCTAGGCTTTACTTAGGAAGTTGGAGCTAAGTGCCATTTTTGACAAGGGGACCAACAACCGAAGCACCAGAATACTTCGCATATAAGTAGTAAATAGGAGGTGAAATGAGGGATAAAAAGAAACCTTGAGGTACTTCAGGGGAATTGGCTTCGGATTATTAGATCGGGCAATCTGAGCAAAGAAAGCGAAATCATTTTCAAACCAGGCAGCATTTCAGCCAGAAGAGCCACACTACAACGCTTTTTCATAGAGGAGAAGGTGGGGTGGATAAGTGCTGAAGGTGAATGAGTAAGCAATAAAAATACGTGTACATATAGTGTATTTATGTAGCGCAATTTTAGGGTAAAAGGCAATGCCCTTGATGACTCTACTGAGAACGGTACATACAATATAAATCTTAAATGCACATTCTTCTCAGATTTTGCCATTGACATACGGCACTTTAACTTGCTTTTTCTTTTCGGGATGTCCTGAGGCGTTTCTGCGTTTCCTTAGTTCCCTTTCTGTCGTTCTTTGCTTGCGAAAGAGGTTGGTGCTCAGTTGTAATTTCTTCCTTAGACGGGCTGTCTTATTCCTTGGCGGCTGATCCAGTTAATGAGACTGTGCTTGAATATGCCTTCTTTGTTTTCTCAGGGTCCACAGTCGCCGACCTGAAACCATTCGTGTAGGCTTTTGAGAGCAGACTGGATAACAATAGCAACGGCGTCTAAGGTACAGCGCTCGGCAGACCTGAGAAAATATAGATTCGTCCAACGAGTTTCAGAAGTGCGAATTGAGAAGTAATTGGGCAAAGAATTTAAGACCAAAGTTTTCACTCTTTGTGAAAACGGGAGGATTCTGTGAGCACGGTAATCGACAGATGTCTTAAGTCCCATGAACGACAGGTTAATAAGACAGACCAAAACGAGTGTTACCTAAGCAAAACACTGTTTAAGAAGAAGAGATCAGATACCACTAGACCCTTCGAAGATGAGTCGCAATTTTAGTTACGGACAAAAGTAGAAAACACTTCCTGATGACGAAAAGTCATTTAAGCGGAGACTGAACCCAAAGGTAGTAAGGACAAAATTTCGATTTAACGAATCTTAGACAGCACTAAATTGTGCAAATGTAGGTCTCGTTCATTGAGATGCTTGTGACTTTCCCACATATTAGCAGCTAAGGTGTGGAAGAAGAGAAAAATAGTTAACTAACAGTTAATGGCAACAAGAAACAATATAAAAATCTCCAACACAGATCCCGCCAGTACAATAATTTATGCCAAAGCATGTGGAATCGTTTAAAGGCAAAATGAAAAAATAAACAAGCGCTTGATCCCTCTGTCGTGGAGGTGTATCGGGAGACTAGGGCAGCCTTTACTAGCATCAGAAAGTAAAACGTTTAAAATACCAAATTTTGACATGTTGGTGAAACGTTGATCTATCTGACGCCAGTGAAAATCACTACTGGGTGTTAGAACAAGGAGCAGGGGAGACAGAAAAGGCTATTTCTAATTCTGTTTGCAGCTACAGACCAGTCATGCTCAAACCAGAGTCTGGAAAAGCCTACGATTCGATTTCGGTTGCGGCTGATCATGGAGTTCAATGTTCTACCAGTTGAACCGAGAGAGCGTGTGCTGGGGCCTGACATTTATTTCTTTTCGCTATCCTCTGGCAAACCACTGCGAGCCATTATAGTTAGAGCCTCCGAGCGCACCTGGACGAGCATGTCTCGCAACCTAACTGATGAAGACCCTTCCCATGATCGACAATGCGTTCGGTTTTATGTTTAATGACAAAAATGTCCGTTTTCCAATCTCGGATTATTCAAACACGGAGTAGGGTAGGGCTTACTGTTGACGGCTAGTGAGCCAGAAATACCCATTCCAGTACGCCTGTTTTTGTTAGTGCTCCTGCATAATATCTGGTCCCCATACGATTGCTCGCCAGGGCTCTAGATTAAACCCCAAAGTGTCTCCCGTAACTTGGCTGTTGAACACCCTGCCTAAGATTCAGCCCAGAAACAGTCAAGAAGTATTTTTTATATATTTCGAGTCGCCTGTTTCTCCAATACAAAGACAGCTGTCAAGAAAACTCAGTCCTTTAATTGAATGGCCTTTTAGAAGTAGGTAAACTTTCTTCCAAAGTAAAACTATTTTATTATGAGTTTTTTAAATGCTGGCATACGTACTGATATGTCATTTCGTTTTATGTCAACTCGATGTTCTCTAGGAGGAATGTTGAATATTAGTCTTCATCAAATTTGTTATGGGTTGCGAAAATTTATGTTTTACATTTTTGCCGTGACCTGATGCGCAACTTTTGGTGCCATGATAAAAGTCTGCGCTTTGCGAACATACATCTTTAAAAATGTTCTTTTATCGTCATGAAATTTTACCGTGTTATATGTGCAAAAAACTGTCGCTCTAAATTAGTAAGGGCTGTACATACATGACCGTTTCGGGTTGGCTTTGTGTAAGTTTTATTGGGAATGAGAGACTTTTTTTACTCTCTAACGGTGGCTTTTGACGTACACGTCTGAATTGGTAAGGCGGACTAATTGGAGCACGTGAGTTTTAATCAATGCGCCATTGGACGTCTTCAGCATAGACTATCGTCACTAACAAATTTCACTAGTTGTGCAGATGTGACGGACATGGCTAACAGGTTCATGTTGCCGGTGGTTTACGAACTCTTTTATCGTCAATTCGTTATTATTTACTACAATCCCCAAACGAATTTTGAAGCGGGTACAAGCTTGGACAACGAGAACACCAGGTAAGCACATTTTCAACGACTTCGCCTTGGAATCACGCATTATGGAATTCCGTGGCTTTAGACAAAACCACAACTTGCATACTCAAGTAGTCAGTAATGTGTTGCGACCTTGCCTCGCAAAATGATTGTTTGCAAAAGCTCTACAAAACAGCCAGTCATGTCCATAAATGGTTGTCAATAAGCCGGCTAACTGGGGCGACCAAGTGTAGGTATTCATAATGACATCTTTCGCAATTAGATTTCGTAGTAAACTCTGACGACCTTTCTCTCCTTTTCCATTTCCTTTTTCCGTTTTTGTCATGTCGTAAGTTAACTTGATTGCTTAATTTTCTTCGTATAGTTATATCAGACTCCTACCAGACCACATCAAACAGCTTAGATGACTCTTTAGTTAAAGTGCCGAGAGATATGGCCTAAAGGTACTCAAAATGTCGGTGCGACTACTTGGAGTTGACGGAGGGGTGTTTAAGTCTGAAGAATGAAGACATTATTCTATCCACGTTAGCATTACACCATTCATAAAGTGTTTTAGTTAAATATCACGCGTCGTTGTGGGCGCGAAATTTCCCGCAAAAGCAAACTTATAGGTAAAGGTTTTTGGTGAAACTCGAGAGATTTTCTTTACTGCCCTTAAGTATGCGGTCGCTTACAAAATGACACCTAGGTCGAACCGTAGTACGGTTATACGCTGACCACTATCCTGACTCCATTAATAAAAAGATGCTGCCTCTTCAAAAGCGTCCTATCCTTCAGTTCAGCATCAGGAGAATAACGGTCGGATGTGGTTATGTAGCCCCACCTGAAGTAGGCAAACGCCAGTCACCTCTCCAGGTGTTTACAGAGCAACCGAAAAAGTTGCAGTTGAAATAGAAAAGGTTCGCTTTCATAACGCAAGCGAAACAGCGGGAGCATAAACCAATGAACTCCGCGTCCACTTCTGTCGCCTGTAGTTGAGACAAAAGCATTAGAGTTAAGACCACTGCAATGGTGCCAGGTAAACTCTCGAAATCCGCAGAGTGAAGACGCAGCGGTAGGATTTATGCCCAATAAAGACAACTGTCGATCTCTACAGTTAGTGATCTCATAAAATGTCAGCCGAAATTCTGAATTGCATGTTCAACGAGAAAGGATTACGTTACTGAGGTTGTAATAATGGTTATCTTGTGACATAATCCCGAGATATTTCACACAAACCAGAGTGCTGACTTTTAAGCGCGCTTCTTTTCGGCACCTCAAAAAACATACTCAGTAAAGAACTGACTACTTAAATGGTATGCATTTTGTGCATTGATTTTGGAGACACTAAAGGTTGAAATATGGCAAAAGTATTATTGCTTGTGTTCATTTGGGAGTAGACCACGTCTCCTTATATCTAATACTCGAAGAAGGGATGTCTTTCAGTCTTGAAAAAATTTAATTATGTGGTTTTTACGACCATGGGACGTCTGTTCGAATAGTATCATATCTGTCTGTTTAATAATCCCTCCACTAAGTATACAGCACAATCCACATTCGTTGCAACATTGTATGGGTCCCATACGATATTTTATTTGTGGCATAAAGGAGTGTGCGTTTTTTACTCATACGAAAGGCATGCAGCCTGTGAACTAAAGCCCTAAACAAAAATTGAACGGCGAATCGAGTTCAAAACTAGTCGGGAATTAAAAACATTTCGAAACCAAAAAGATATTTCTTCTTCGAGAAAATAAAATTTGAAGAAGACATAATTTTCTAGCAAGTGATTACAAGAAATAATACTTTCACGTATGCTTGCTACAAAGAATTTTTGAATTGATGGGGTCATCGAAAATCCACAGAGAAAGTGCATGCTGTTTACGTAATCATTTCCCACTGAGTGCGGCTCTCTCAGGTGGCCGGAAAGAGGTGCATTCAAAAGCCGAAACCCCGACGTATCCAAAATATCAGGCGATTACTTTACGAATTATTCAGTCAACCTTACCTAATTAATCCTTCCTAATCGAAATCGGATTTCAAAATTTCGGTTAACATTTCTTGAAATCGGTCACTGAATATATTTAGAAAGTTACTAGCTATAGAGTGTGATAGACAGTCACAGCTGGATGTTACATGGAGAAACTTAGTGGATCGAATGTTTCAGTTCGTTCTTCAGTTAAGACACCATTTCCTGCCTCGACTTGAGTTTCCAACGACTACTTTGCATAAAACTCAGGTAATTTGTTTATCACTGAAGTTATTGTACTCAGTCTATGCGACTTATTAATGCGTGAGTAGAATGACATGTAATTGCAAAAGCTGGCAATCGAGTGGCCGTCATTCGGCAATGCAACTTTATCAATTATTCATGTGGATTGAGCCTTCCAAAGTTATAGGCCCAGCAAACAGTTCATTTGGACAAGTGGTGTCTACACAGGACTTTGGAAGGTTTGGCTTTGAAAATACCACGATCAGCTATAGGAGATTTCGCGGACCAAATAAATTTGCCCATTTTTGAATGTCCATGAGGTAAGGCTTATTTCCTTTAGTCGCTGGCTGTTAGCCTATCAACTATAACCCCATCCTAGTCAACCAAGATAGATTTTTGGTTCACTGTGATGAAAGCGTTTTTGCTACCCTGTAATTCAAACGTTTCGAGATTTACTCGTACAATTTGCGTAGTTGTTATAGTCATGTAGGAGCCGTATATGTTTTGGGTTTATCCGCTGAACCAGGACTTATTACTGTTTGTTAATGTGCAGCCCTTTAAGCAGGACTCAGACAGGTTTCACATCACCCCTCTCCTCTTTGTAGACGATTTCATGGTGGAGGCTTCAAATGAAAGTAAAGCAGTCCAACCAGCCTCCTCGACAGACCAAGCCCTTTTGCAATCAGTTACTCAGGCCTACGGTTGTTTAAAGAGGAGTTCCACAAAGTCACTGCCCCTTATCTCCTATACAAGTCAAACCGACCGGCCGGAACCTGCGCATTCATCTCTCCCAAGACGTGTTTACATCTCATCTCATCGTTTCCCAGGTCCAAAATCTGTTTTCATAACTCCACTTAATACATTCCTTGAGCCCCCGGGCGTCAGCAAAAACAAGGATTACTGTTTCTACGGCGGCCAGCTTATAGGCCCTCATAGTTCCGAGAACTATATCTCTGCTCATATCAGCGTCAGTACTCAGTATTCTCGCCCCCACGAATACGAGGACATTTTGCAAACATCGGCCTTGCAAA
>CACRXP010000502.1:367947-414304 GCA_902702965.1 Spirometra erinaceieuropaei
ACTGCTCATTTCGCGACCGACTGGGGGCTCTCAGATCGGCCTCCCCGTCTCCTAGCAGGACCCGCGCACGTCCTTACTTTGGCAGCCTAAGAAGACAGAACCTGAGCTACCTTCAACCCCGCCGTGAGTTTAGGGATAGAGCGAGGCCCCGAGTTGAGGTTATAAACTCACCCGGAAAACTGTATTCCCAGGTGGAATGCGTCAGCCCAAAGCCCAGGACAGTGAACAGTTTTTCACAGACCAACCCTGTCAGGCGTTCTGCACGTCGTTTAGGTGACGTCTACGACACCTCGTAGTGTCCAGCATGTGTGAGCAAGATGCTATTTATGAAACTGATTATTGTAACCATCTGTAAAGGGAAGCCTCCATGGTGCAAGAACGGCCATGAGCCTGTTTTTACTGTTGGAGTTTGATTATTTAAACAGACTCGGATTACATATATATTTTTTTCAAATTTTATTGTGCTATTTCGTTTCCAATAGGATTTTCAGAATTCAGAGTTGTCGTTTCCTCCTGCAACCGCAGCCTTTCCAATACACATGTTGAGGAATACTGATCGACGGAACCAACTGTTTACTCACATAACCATACAACCAGTCACTGCTGTCCTTATCCCATTTCAAACTCACGGTGCTTCATTTAATCGCCGAAACTCACAATTATGATAATATGCACATTAACATTTTCATTTGCATACGGATAGGGAATCAAGTTTTAAACCGTACTTTTGCCCACTCTATTTGTGTCAAATTGATCGTGATATATTAAAATCGATAGGAAGTTCTTCTTCAAATCAGACAGAAGTGCGTTTCTTTGCCATCGAAGTTGCCGATTACTGAACACACAGAAATTTGCCAGTAGCCACAATTTTTCCGTTTCACGATAACCTTAAAATCAAAAACTCGGCGAAGCAGCGACAGTATTTAACATGGTTCGTTACTTCTTAATCCAACACTGGCTCCGGGCTTGTAAAATTTTTATAACCTGACTCTCCAATACACGCCTCATTTTCTATCTAGAATATAATTATACCGCTTCTGGAATTCATAAATGGGTTTAGAAATTGGGAAATCTCCGGTTACTTGGGAATGACACTCACCGTCGGACCAGATTGACGGACTAAATAAGGACTGTCCAGCTGCTTTCTGAGTTTCGTTCTCAAGCTGATGGTTGCAAGTCATCGGTCTTCGCCATCGCACCCGGTGTGATGCGCACACTCAGTTTAAAGCTGAACGAGAACTAATTGTCTCGAAGTTCAGATTTCGGGCGACGGGCATGAGGTCTAGGTAAAACTGGCTGGTAACGGCCAAAAGGTCGCACTCAACCCCTCAATTGTGTATTAATCATCATTAGGTGCTCTGAGCCCCCCTCTCGTGCCCTCTTTCCTCAGAATCTGAAGAGGTATCAGCACGAAAATTGTTTTGTTGATGCAATTGAGGGCCTACAGCTCCTACCAGCTACGGCAACTTCCCGTTTAGCCAATACTCGTGCTTATCTTACATGTCTTTCCTGATTGTCGAGAGGTAGTCCAACTGTAACTGGTTCTTCCAGAGCACAATAACAGGGATCCCAGGTTGGCGGCGTCTCTGAAAAATATGACTGATTATTACCAACGCAAATACCACCGCCCTGTCAGTAGTGACGTGCCTTGTCTACGACTGAAAGACTTCTTTAACTACAAACTGGACATACCGCCTAGAATTATTCCAAAGTAAGTCCATACCCACGACATAGCATGCCTCCCCGAGGACTGCTTGATTCGGAGTAAAGTAAGAACTGTGTCCTGATAGAAGCGAATAGGCGAGTTCCAGGAAGCAGTTCAGAAGAAGATGCGAACACTGGAACAAGAAATTTATTGGCCTGACGTTTCGGATTCTCACTCGACCTCATCTTTAGAGACATTCGCAGATTAGGGTACTGGTGGCACAAGGAATGCAGCATTTATAGCACGTGGGACCATATGCGTACTGTAATTAACAGCTCTCGCAATTACCGCTGGGGTCCTAATTGATGCAATTATGTCTTGTCAGTCCGCGTCCGAGACGATATGGCCGCGATTTCGTCATCCGTGTTGGATGCTGGTGTGACGGTTGCTCGACAAATTGGCTCACTGTCACTGAGATTATTAGTCGCCCGCGCCCTCCCCACGTGACTGATTCCCCTGCCAGGAAAAATCCCAGCACGGAATACGGTAATGGGAGGTCAGTGTGCTTGCTGATGGATTGCGGTCCGAGAAACATGACTCGAGCAGCTCGCGGCTCACGCGGTTGTCACCCCTTATGAGGATTTCGGCCTCTTGAAACTTGAAAATATGGCCCGGTCCCGTCGAATGAGCCGCCACCTGAGAGCTAGCGTCTCCCCACCTCGCTGCTGCTGCGTGCTCGGCAATTCGCCTACGGAGTAATCTCCCAAATTCTCCGACGTAGTTGCTTTGTCCGCAAATGCACCAGATCCGGTAAACGATTTCGGCCGTTTCCTGCCTTGGCTGTGGGTCTTTTGGCCTCATGACCTGGCGCCTGATGGTTGCTTCCGACCTGTGTGCAACCCCAACCCCAAGTGGAGTGAGAAGACGACTGACGGCGTCGGAGACGTTCTTTACGTACGGAAGAGCCCGCAAAAATTTGAGGCCGGTTGGATTTAGTCTCTGGTGTCCTTTTCGTATGCACAAATTGACAAAGTTGCGCGGTTAGCCATTGGCTCTCAGTACCCGTCGAAGATATTGTACTTCAGCAACCCTGTCTTCCATTTCACTGCAGTGCGTCTCAACGCGCCGGTATGGCGCCCTTACGCAACTACGTTTGTGACTGATTGGGTAGTTGCTGTTGAAGTTCAGTATTTGCATCGTGTTTGTCGCCTTCTTGAACACTTTGTTCTTTAGTCCACCACAATATTTGCGGCATACGAGGACATCCAGGAAGGCCAGCTGGTTGTTTTCCTCCTCCTCCATCGTAAATTGAACGTCCGGGAAGACCGCATTCAGATGTCTCTTGGATGTCAGCAGTTGATCCCGGTCGATAACGACAAAGGTATCATCCACATACAGGACCCAGAACTTCGGTCTGTGGTGTTGGAAGACCAGCGACTCTAACCGTTGCGGGACCACCTCGCCAATGAATCCCGAAATCGGCGAACCCATTGGTGTGCCCTTCACTTGCTCGTAAATTGTCCCGTCGAACGTGAAGTGCGTCCTGAGACAGAACTTTAGGAACTGAGGAACTTGGGTGTGTCCAAGACGATTCTCCGTTTCATCGTAATTACTTTGTACAAACAGCTCGATTGTCTCGATTGCCAGGTCCTGGGGAATAGAAGCAAAAAGGGGACGTAACATCAAAAGATACCATGACCTCATTTGGATGGAGTCTCACCCCTTTGAGTTTCTCCGGGAATTGTGCTGACGAAGAAACCGTGGTGTCGGACTCAGCGGTCTTTCAGTGTCAGTACCTGATCCCGTTCGATAACGACAAAGGTATCATCCACATACCGAGCCCAGAATTTCGGTCTATGGTGTTCGAAAACCAGCGACTCCAGCCGTTGTAGGACGGCCTCGGCGATGAATCCCGAAATCGGGGGACCCCATCGGTGTGCCCTTCACCTGCGCGTAGACTGATCGCATCAATTACGACTCCAGTGGTGATTGCGAGAGCATATGGTCCCAAGGCAGCCACATGCTATAAATACTGCACTCCTTGTGCCACCATTACCCTTATCTGCGACTGTCTCTGATGATGAATTTGAGTGAGAATCCGAACCGTCAGGCCAATAAATTTCTTGTTCCAGGGATCGCATCTTCTACTTCTGGACTGGGTCCTCTCAACCTATTCCTCCCTGTGGTAACTTCTGCCACGCCGACTTAACCTTCTGCATAAGTTGCTTTGCAATTAGTCTCGTTGAAGATCTTGGCGAGGTTTAGTCCTGCAGCCCCACCTGACGGATATCGTATGGTCAGCCTACTGAAGCATTTTTGAGTAGGCGTGACTGCGTTAACACTGCGCATTTCACGGCAGGGCCCGTGTCTCAAAGTCTGATCTTTTGCCCTCAGTCGGGGCAATCAGTGTTGAAACGGGTGGATGAAGCGCTATTGCCTTCACTCCCTGATCCGATGAGGCATTTATGTCCCATTAACGTAGGCCATCGACTGAGTTTTATAGTTTCACTCAGTGTGGAGCAAACAAATACCCGCTCGGATAAATGCAACATGGGGAGACCTGTTTTAGCTGCAGTCGCCAGTGATCCGTCTTACGAGAGCGCATTCGTTGCTCGTCAGGTATGAGGCTGAACTCCACTTCTCCCCATCCACTAGTACAAGCAAATCAAGCCAGGGCGCTCGCCGACTTTCATCCCCGCATAAGGTATTACGGCGGTCACGATAGTCAGGCTTTAAAACCTGTCACTTAAATGGTCACTATCTGGCTAGTATTTTATCGGGTGCAAGATTCGGTCCATAATTTGGCCCTTCATCGCCTTATCAGTGACGAAATTATCAGGTATGTAAGCTATACTTTTTATAACATTCCCACTTCCCCCAACCGTTCAATTTCTGCTAACAACACTAACTTCCTAAGTGCTATTGTCGTAGTTGACCGCAGACATAGGCTAACAGTCTTGTAGTTCCAGCTTTAACCTTATCGATCTCCCATTAGCGTATCGAAGTTGACTGTAGTTTCAAGATGTAATTTAAAAACCGAGCGCTTAGGCGGGCGAAAATTAGTGGGTTGATGATTTCTTCGCATTAGAGGTTATTCAGGATTGTTACTGACTGAAGCTGTTAGTCATGGCTGGCGTTTGCGTTATGACCTGACCTGGTACTTGAGAGCACGTGGGAGCGTATGCGTGCCCGACTCTTGTCTCCAATACCAATGCGGCAGAGAAGTAGAAGCGACCGGCCACGAAAATGTGTATTAGGAAATTGCAAGTCAAAATTAACTGGAAGTAACGCATATTTATAACGCCCTTCTGTGGTTCGCCAGCATGTGGCCCAATATCCTTCGGGACGAACATTCCAAACGAGCTGGTCGCTAATTCGAACACGCAAATCGATCAGGCCCGAGGGGAAAAGCCAATGGAGAGGCGCCACGATTAAGATGACAGCGCTGTAGAGAAAACGCACGTGGCCTCCAGTGATTGGTTGGCTCTTGTTTTCGGGAGTGTAGGCACTCCCAACAGTTTCAAACTCATATTACAGTTTTCGTACACTTTCGGTCAGACACAAGACCTCAAGCAACCGCAATCTGATTCTGGTTCATGCACTTCAGCCCCTTTTTGCCCTTGCGGCTGTGTCGGCGGTTTTTTGGGCATGGAATCGTCCCCCTTGACGTCATTAACTATCGACAATTCCAGTCACAGTGTGCAGACCGCAGCTGTCCGATTCCCACAACCACTTTGAGGCCGTGGCCATCCAGGCAAATTTCGTTTGAAGAGGCATAGTGGGGCATGGGTTTCCTCCGGCCCAAGTGATCGAAGTTAATCATTTCTATCTCCCCTTTGGCACACCAGTCTGGGACCATGCCTGGCGGCGAGCAACGTCTTGTTGGGGGGTGGTCAACGTGGACACCGTGGGCACAGGTCTGTGTCCAGCCACACCCGAATGTACTACCGCTGTGTGGTTCGCAATAGTCTGTTTCTCAGACCTGAAAATCTGCTTGTTTCGCAGCTGATCTTCGTTTAAGGCGGTTTCAGTATCCGCCACGTATGGACGCACCGGACAGACCCAACTAAACTGACAGGCGAGCCCACTTCTCCTGTATTTCCTGTCTCGCAGTCGCGGAATGCAGATGGTAACACATGACCACCAGGAATGCCCAAACTGCCACCTGGCAGGGGAGTACGTATTTGGTTGGCCTTAGAGACTATTCGCCAAATATACTTCGATAGTTCATTGCATGTCTTCATTTTCAGTGATAAATCATCCTAAATTCCAAAAAATACTGATCAGAACCTTTCACGAATGCTTGTTTTAGACGCAGACGGGATATCTAGCCCTCTCAGTTACTGCGATTATATCTATCATCAGCTGGATTCCAGGATCGACTAGTCGAGAGGTATATGGTGAAAGGAGGAGGAGGTGAAGCCAAAACTGGGAAATCCATCCCCACGATACATCAGCTTATTCCTTATTTTAATAAATCTGACTCGCTTAAAGTCGTGTCATGGAAGGGTATTAAATGATAGGATAACTCAGTTTTCTCCGTCTTTCCTTGGTGCGCATGTGTGTGTGTGCGCATGTGTGTGTGTGTCGGCTCAGCAGTCACCCAGAGCAAGGACTACTCCCTAAGAGGCAAAGGGGCTTTCGGCGTCAGCGTGAAACCACAGACATGATCTTCACCGTTCGTCGGTTACGGGAGAAGCGTCGGGAGATGCGAACCTACGTCTAAACTATCCTCGCGAATCTGACGAAATCATTCGACACGGCGAATCGCAATACACCGTGGGGAGTCATTTAGAAATTCGGCCGTACCGCAACATCCGGGCAATCCAATCGGCTTACCTGACTTTACACGTGATGATGGGTTCGAGTGGGAATCCGAGGGCAATGCTCCTCGCCCCAGCGCCGATGATAGCCCCCTCCTGACCGAGAAGACTCAAATTCTACAGCGATGGGCCAAGCACTTCCGAGGCCTCCTCAACCGCCACTCCAACACCTCCGACGCCGTCATCGCCCGATTGCCGCAAGTGGAGACCAACATGGACCTCGACCTCCCGCCATCTCTCCAGGAAACGATCAGGGCCGTGCAGCAGCCCTCCAGCGGGAAAGTACCCGGATCGGACGCAATCCCTGCTGAGGTCTACGAGCACGGATGTCCCCAACTAATGGATCACCTGACTGCGCTCTTCCAGGAGATGTGGCGTCAAGATGAAGTCCCGCAAGATTTCAAAGACGCAACCATCGTGCATCTATAAAAGCGAAAAGGAAACCGCCAACTACGCGACAATCACCGCGGCATCTCCTTGCTGAACATCGCCGGGAAGATCTTCACTCGCATCCTTCTCAACCGTCTGAATAATCATCTAGAGGAGAGCCTTCTACCGGAAAGAAAACGCAGCTTCCATCGTCATCGCGGGACCACGGATATGATCTTCGCAGCTTGCCAACTTCAGAAGAAGAGCCAGGAGATGCGGACCCACCTGTAATCTACCTTCGTGGACCTGACGAAAGCCTTCGACACGGTGAATCGTGAAGGACTGTAGAAGATCATGAAGAAATTCGGCTGTCCCGAGCGAATCATTCAGATAGTGCGTCAACTCCACGACGGTACGATGGCGCGAGTCACGGACAACGAAACTGTCTCAGAGGCATTCGCAGTGACCAACGGAGTGTAGCAGGGATGCGTGCTGGCGCCTACCCTTTTCAGCCTTATGTCCCCTGTCATGCTAATGGACGCCTACCGTGATGAACGCCCCGAGATCCGCATCGCCTACAGGACGGACGGTCACCTGCTGAATCAACGACGAATGCACTTCCAGTCGCGCGTATCCACAACCAGCTTTCACGAACTTCTCTTCGCCGACGACTGCGCCCTGAACACCACCTCGGAAGAGGAGATGCAACGCAGCATGGACCTATTCTCCGCCGCCTGCGAGAACTTCGGTCTGGTCATTAACACGCAGAAGACGGTGGTGATGCACCAACCGCCACCCAACTCAGCCACAGCCCCCAACGCGTCGCCGCAAATCAGCGTGAACGGAACCCAACTGCAAGTGGTGGAGAACTTCCCGTACGTGGGCAGTGCCCTCTTCCGTAGCACTAACATCAATGACCAAGTCGCTAGCAGGATCTCGAATGCCAGTCACGCCTTCGGTCGCCTCCAAAGCTCAGTTTGGAATCGTCACGGTCTCCAACTGAGCACGAAGCTGAAGATGTACAAGGCCGTCATCCTGCCGACACTGCTGTATGGAGCGGAGACTTAAACGGTGTACGCAAGGCAGGCACGTCGACCGAACCACTTCCACCTCAGTTGTCTCCGTCGCATCCTGAGGCTAAACTGGCAGGATCGCATCCCCGACACTGATGTGCTGGAAAGAACGGGAATCCTCAGCATCTGCACCATGCTGAGACAAATGCAGCTGCGCTGGAGCGGCCACCTGGTGCGCATGGACGACGAGCGACTACCCAAACGACTCTTCTACGGAGACGTCGCGACGGGTTCTCGCCGTCAAGGAGGCCAAATTCGCCGTTACAAGGATACCATGAAGTCCTTCTGAAGTGACTGCAAATCAAGCTGACCAACTGGGAAGAGCTCGTCCGCGATCGCCCGATCTGGAGGAGAGCAGTGAAGACGGGCGATGCTATCTATGAAGCAAACCGCATCGCTGCCGCCAAAGTGAAACGCGACGCCCGCAAATAACAACTTCGTCCAGTACGCAACGCCGCCGCACAACCGCCTCCAACGTGTCCTCGATGCCAACAGACATTCCGGGCAGGAATTGGACTTATTTGACACCTTCGGATCAACTGCACCTCCCGGGCCGCACCAATTGTCGTCCCTCCGCTCGACTCTTACTCTTCCTCTCCACCGCCAAGTAACTCTGATAATTCTTCTGAACCACCACTTCCACCACCATCATCCTCCTCCTCCTCCTTCTCCACCACCACCATTACCTGAACTGCCCCACCGACGAACGCTCTGTCGGCTGTCACGCACATCAACACAACACACATCGCTGACATAACAGCAGACACCACCCCTACTGCCTCCGACTCCAGAGGTGAGGATCAGGACTACACCTGCCCTCACTGCGACCGCACTTTCACCTCACGCATTGGCCTGGTCGGTCACTTGCGAATCCATCGCACAGAGACTGACGAACCAGTGCCTGGAGCACCGACCTATACCCACCACGTTCCGCTCCATTGCCCACACTGTCCTCGCACTTTCAAGCATCGCACGGGCCTATTCGGCCAAATACGCATCCACAAGAGCGGAATTGACTGCAGTCCTGACACACCCAGCACGTCCACCACATCCACCATGCCCAACCCCACCCTCGCTTCATCGCCCGCGCCCATCACCACCATCCCCACCACCGCCTCCTCTGTAGCTGACACCGACACCGCCGACTTCTCATGCCCACACTGTCCACGCACATTCACCTCGCACATCGGCCTGGCCAGTCACTTGCGGATCCATCGCACAGAGACTGTCGAACCAGTGCCTGGAGCATCCATCTACACCCAACGCACTCGCCTCCACTACCCATATTGTCTTCGCACTTTCACGCATCGCATGGGCCTATTCGGCAACATGCGCATCCACGACGACCTGCGGTAGACAACCGCCGGTTACACCACACCACAACACCCTCCTGCCCTGCCTCCTCCTCCATCACCACTATTCCACCACACATCAACACTCACCCACCGCAGTCACCCAACTGACACCTCCCACGCAAGTGGGAAGTCCGCATCTCGACTCGGTCCCCATGCGGCTTCAGCTGCACGGGTGACCTGAGTCCGAGGCTATCCCGACACGTCAAGCGTCGTGAATAGGAAGGTTGGTGATTGACGCCCCTACTCGTTCCACGCAGTTCGTCCCGTTGTGTGTGTTGTGTGGAGTGGCGGACTGGTGGGCTGGGGACGGGCTGAAGCAGCACCTTTCACGGTCCTCTCACGCAAGTGAGAGATACGCCGTTCAACCCCCGTTGTGTGAAATCCTAATGTTTGTGTGTATGGGGGCCAGGTCGTGCTCGTGGCGCGCGCAGTCGTGGTCAGCCGACCATGACAGCCACCGCGCCCATTCCCCCACTCCAGTCTGCTAACCGGCTCGGACAGCGGCTGGGGTGTGGGAGTGGGCAGGGAGAGTGAGGTCGACGGCTCAGCGCATTTTCCTCACTATAAAAAATCTGACGCGCTTGAAGCTATCACGGTGCGCTAAAGGCCGTGGCTTGGAAGGTTGCCAACTGACGGGGTAACTTGGATCTCCTCCTTGACTGGTGGTGGACTGAGAGTCAGGCAGCAATGACTACTTCTTAATGTGGCCTTTATGACATTCTCACCACAATGTGGGATCCGCGCCAGGCGTTGGCGGCACGCCTAGGTGCGATTTCGGTCGTGCCAGCCTCCAAATCTATGTTGTGTTGATTGAAATCTTGGTTATTGTGGTGTGGGCTAGGGGGCGTGGTGGAACGCCAAGGTGAGGATCCGTCCAAGCCATCCACCTGCGGCCTCCCTCGTCTCCGGTCTTGACACCGGGCTCAGGCGGGGGAGGAGGAGAGAGTGTAGGTATGTGCAGCGCAAGTCCACTGGCACTATAAACCCCTGCGCAAGTCACCGTCCCTGCTCCCACCGTTGCAGCTGCAGCTGCGGGGCACACGGTGAACATCGTCGAAATCGACTATCGAACTGTCGTGTGCTATGCCAGTATCGGCAAACCATGGCCCTCGCAGCCTGGTATGCGCTGGCAGTTCCCTGATACCCGATTCCCTGCCGGTAGATATACTTGCGCTCCCGATCGGCATACATGTGGTGAACATGGCTGACCACTCATCTTCATCCTTCTGACCCCTGTTGGAATGTTATTGTTAGTGTATTTCAAGTGTATATTCAAGGAGGTGTGGCGGACGCCTAGGTGCTGGTCCGGCCGTGTCAGCCACCTGCGCCCTCCTCCGAATTCGGTATTCTTGACTCTTTCTTGACACCGGGTCCAGTTGGGGTGTGGGTAAGAGAGAGTGTGGCAAGTCTACTATCATTACTATTCAGGCGCAAGTCACCGTGCCTGCTGCACCTAGCCGTGTAACACGCGGCGGACATCGTCGGAATCGACAGTCGAGCTGTCGTGCATATGCCCCCAAAGCGGGCCTCGAGATATATGCTTTGGACCAGTATGGAGGCCACGTTAGATTCTGGCGGGTATTATCGATAATGCATCCGCATAGCAAATGCCAAAGTTTAGGGTGCTGTGGCAGGCCCATTTGCCGGCTCACGTCGCGCCGATTCGGACTCCTGCTGTCCTCCATTTGTTATTGGTTAAAATCCTGGTCGAATGTTTGTCATGGACCAGGGGTGTGATGGCGTGCCCAGGTGCGGATCCGGCCGTTGCCGTTGCCTGCGCTCTCCATCACCTCTGGTCTTCTTGACACTGACTTGACAACGGGTCCAGATGGGGAGGAGGAGAGAATGCGGTAGATAAAGCGCAAGTCTACTCCCAATGCAAGTCACGGTGACTGATTCATCACGCTGAGGAGCACACAGTGGACATCGTCGGGCACTACGGTCGAACTGTCGTATCATGTTTGCGTGGAGTAACTGACTTGCGGACTGAGGACCAGGATCAGTGGCTCCTTCTTTATGCCGTCTTTATATCATTTGGAAATTCCGTAATTGGGGCCAGTTCGTGCGTGGCACGCGCAGACGGAAATTTTAACTCTGTCATCCACTTCATTCATACCCACTTCCGGTCGTCCTGACACTGTCTTGTCTGCGGAACCAGTTGGCTGAGGGCTGAGACAGAACGGTAGATTTTGAAGAAGGAGACGCGATCGCTGGAACAAGAGCCTGACGTTTCGGATTCCTGCTCGAAACCATCATCGGAGACAAAAGCAGATACGGGTGGTTCATGCACAAGGGGCTGCAGTATTTATAGGATGCAGTCCCCATGCTACCGCATACCTATGAGTATTCACGACTCCCCCCTTCATCAGAGATCGTTGCACTTGGTGTGCTGATTACTTGATGGCCGACAGTCGCGCCGTTAACTGCTGCAATTTCACCACATGCGTTGGATGTTGGTGTGATGACTGCTCGACCACCTGACGCGCTAACCCGGGTATTGGGAAAAGTGTTCACCTGTGCGCTTCCCGCGTGGCTAATCACTCCGCCTAGACGAAGTCTCACCACTAAGTATGGAAAGGGAAGGTCATTGCACTTGTTAATGGACTGGAGGCCAGTAAACCACGACTCAAGCAGCTCCCGGCTCACGCGGTTGTCACCTCTTGCGAGGATTTCGGCCTCGTCGAATTTGAACGTGTGGCCAGATCGCGTCGAATGAGCCGCAATTTGAGAGCTGGCGTCATTTCTCCGCAGCGCTGCAGCGTGCTCGGCCATTCGCGTTTGGAGCTGCCTTCCGGTTTCACCGACGTAGTTGTTTTGTTTCATCGGCACCAGATCCGATAAACGACTCCAGACGTTTCTTGCCGTGGCAGTGGGTCTTTCGGTTTTATTACCTGACGCCTGATGGTTTCCTCCGGTCTGAGTGCAACTCCAACGCTAAGTGGTGCGAGAAGGCGGCCGACAGCTTCCGAAACGTTCTTGACAGGAAGTGTTCGTCAAAATTTGGGGGCCCATCGGTTAGGCCTTTCGTCCCTTTTGCGTATGCACCGGTTGACGAAGTTACGTGGGTAGCCATTGGCTTTGATGACCCGTCGGAGGTATTGTATTTCGGCAAGACGACTTTCCGTTTCATTGTATTTACTCTGTAGAAACAGCTCGATTGTCTCGATCGCCAGGTCCTGGGGAATAGAATCAAAACGGACGTAACATCAAAAGATACCATGACCTCATTTGGATTGAGGCTTACCCCTCTAAGTTACTCCAGGAATTGTGCTGAAGAAGAGACCTTGGTATCGGACTCAGCGGTCAGGAAATTTCAACACGATTTGGCAATTGAATGCGTAGCCCAACGCCTGCAGAACAATCCTATTGAGATCCCAACGCAGCATGTTATAGAACTGCTAAATCTTTGCCTTAGGAACTATTGTCAATTTGATAATAGGTACTACCAACAGGTAAAGGGAACCCCGATGGGCTCACCAATATCAGGACTGCTCGCCGAACTAGTTTTGCAGCGACTAGAACAGATAGTTTTCCAAACTATCAAGCCTAAACTATGGCTTCGTTACGTTGATGACACCTTTGTCGTAATAAAGAAGTGCGAAGTCGAACGTCTTCACCAGAGAAGGAATGACGTCTTCCCAGCCATACAGTTTACCCGCGAAGAGGCAATTGGAGACAGCTTGCCGTTTCTGGACGTGAGAATACAGAAGTCGAGCGATGGTAGCCTAGCAACAAGCGTCCATAGGAAAGACTCTAATTCTGAGATTATCCTCAACTATGGAAGCAATCATCCCGCAGCTCACAAAAGAAGCTGCGTCCGAACTCTGTTCCACCGGGCCTACCGTTATTGTAACAGCAACGATCTCCTGAACAAAGAACTTGCTCACCTGTATCGGTTATTCCGCTCTAACGGATATCCGACCAGTTTTGTAAAGAACTGTCTCAGGCACCAGACACAGTGGCAAGACCCCACCCCCAACCGAGAGATTGTGACACGAAAATTCTTCTCCTTGCCATATATGCGTGGAACTTCTGAAATAATCACTCGGCAGTTCAATTGCTTGGGTATTAACGTTGCCCACAAACCGGCATCTTCACTACGCGCAGCACTATCTCGAGTGAAGGATCCCATCCCCAAAGAGCAACAAACGAATGTAATTTATCGCATCCCGTGTGCTTATTGCTCTTGCGTGTATATTGGCCACACGGGTCGACGCCTGGGCACCCGTATCAATGAGCACAAATTAACTATCCGTCGACGAGACCCCCTGTCCCTCGTCTTTGCCCATGCACCCGAGTACGACCACCGATTTAGTTGGAATGGCACTGAGGTCGTCGCCATGGCTAACACAAAGCGAGCGAGGGAATTTCTCGAGGCTTGGTACTCCAATGCGGATAGTATCAACCGCCACGTTGACTTAGATGCCCATTACGAGGGTCTACGTTCACGAATGACTGCCCCTGCCCTAATCATGCATCAACGACCGCGAATACAGCCGCCCGTATTCCAACTGATTCACCACCCACCCTCCCCCTCCAGCACGCTGTGCCGTAATTGTTCCGCCTCCTCTCCCTTCCCCGCCCCTCACTCAGTGACCTACCATGACCACGGCAGTCCAACCCCGATCACACGTCAGTCGTCTGTTCTGTCTTATCACACCAATTGGTCTACTGTGACAACCTAACTTTCCCCCTCGTTTTCATTTCGTCTGGCGACGGGTTGGTGTCACCACTTCGAAAATTCACGAGTACAACTCGACTTTTCCGAAGAACCTCTTCTATTTTTCATTATATCAACTCGGAATGCATACCCCCTCTGAGATACAACGTATATTCGGACGTCAAACGCTTATTTTTACCAGACGTTGGGAGAAATTCACACAGAGACATGCGATGACTGGGTGGGCAGCCCCTTTCAAATGTTGTGGAACAGAATTTCCCCGACGTCCTAATGACGTCCTCGTTGAAAGCATCATCACTGCGTCAAAGGGCAGCTATAAGTGCGATAAGGCGCTGAGGCGAGGATTTGTGCAGATCGATAAAGAGCTCTCCGGAAAGCCCTATTGGTGCATTCGTCCGGTCTCACTTAGAGTATGCAGTCCAGGCCTGGCGACCGTGGTTGAAGAAAGATTATCAATGACTGGAATGAGTGCAGGCGATGGCTACGAAAATGGTCAAAAATCTTAATCATCTGTCTTACGAAACCAGGCTGACCAAACTAAATCTGTTTCCTGTAAATTACAGAAAACTGCGCGGCGATCTCATTACGACCTACAAAATTGTCAGAGGCCACCTGTGCGCCCTCGACTTTGAAAAATTCTTCGAATTGGCCGGGACTGACTGTCTGCGTGGCCATCCGCTCAAACTGCAGAGGAAGCTGGCTCACATGGACGTCTGATAGAACGCCTTCTCTCAAAGGGTCATTGGGGCATGGAACGGACTACAACATGCGGCGGTTTTTTTCCGAAACTGTCAAATCCCTTAAGTGTAGATTAGATGCTCATTTTCTGAGAAACTACTGTACACTTAATCACGATTTTTTAGCGGCGGCAGTTTAAGCCTCGTTCACACTTACTGCTAACTTTTGAAGTTCCGCATTTGCTGATGTAATTGATGATTCTCTTTCTGTTTATCGATATGAATAGGGAGCTGAAGGAAGAAAGCCTTATTTCCTTAATAAACTGACTTAAACCGACTTAAGAGTAGGCAGGGGGGATGAAAGGTCACGAAAGATGAAGTCTGCGGATTCGACCCCAGAAATTGCAGAAATTGTTCGGAGTGCAGAAAAGGAAGTGATAATTCGTTTAAACAAAGGATAATTTTTCAGGCTGTTTACGTTCCTGGGTGATTTATTCTAGATAGAAATTTTTGCCAAAAAATAGCTAATGATAGTAAGCTGTACGTGCCGGAGGAAGGAGCAAAAGGACGCCCGTTGACCATTTCGCCCACGGTAGTCAGTGCGCGTTGAAGTAGTCAGCGTTCTACGTGCCTTTAAGACAGTCAAGTCACAGTTCTTGGACAGCTTTAGACACTTGCGGTGTGATATTCCAATATCCTATAATTGTGTTCTTCTGCCAAGTAGGAAAACGACGTAATGTTTAGCATCTCTGGGCAAAAATTGAAGATATTTTTTTAAGGGCTCGAGCAGGATGTCACAAACTGCCAGTTTGCATCGGTAGACAACTTTCAGATCATCAGAGCCCTTAAAAGCATTCTATTCTGAAGTGTTTTCGGGACATTATTGTAAAAAAGTTAAAATAATAACAAGGCCAATAAACTAATTTTAATAAATCTATCCACACATGAGGGGCTGGAAGTAAACCTGGGAGTCTTTACGTGCTGTCAGCGAAGATCCGTGTAAGAGGATATCCCGATAGATTATAGCCTATATAAAGGAGAAGAATAATTAAAACGACAAGAAGCCTTGGCGCAATCGAAGTAATCTTCACAGAGGGCGACACTCCCATTTAAAGACTGCAAAAGAGGACCAAGAGAACAGAATTGACAGGTGTCATAAGAGTGAGCCCTGAGAACTCCTTGCTAAACCCTGATCGGTGCGTTAGGTGGCACATAATTTCATGCCTCCTAAAGGTCTCCAAGATTTTCGAAGCTGGCTGCCAAGGTGTTTATTGATCGAAGCTCGTCAAATGATGCAGGATGGACTTGCTTGGAGGAGGCAGAATGTGTGATTTCTTCCACGTGCAGGGAAAGTTTCCATTTTCGAGAGCACTGCTAACTATACTACAAAAGATGGACAGAAATATCTCATTTCCATCAGCCTTTTAAAATGTTAACTGAGACGAAATTCGGGTCGGGAGTATAAAATTAACCATGTTATAGAATAGCATCACTTACAGTTGGTGACCAAATTGACGGAAGGTGCCGAAATTTACGAATGCTTACTGATTTCTCGCAAACCTATACAAAAGTACGGATCTGACTGAGAGCGAACCCAAAAGATGAGTGAAGGCAAATTATAAAAAAATCATGGGATATGCATTTAAGTGAAAAAAATCAAAGTAAAAAAATAGTAAAAATAAACATAAAACCAAAAAAAACAAACAACAAACAACAAAAATCAACGAAAGTAAGCAAATAAACAATGATCCATCGGGGTCACATAAACAAAGTAAAAAATAAATTTTGATACAAATTTTAGAAGACGTAGACAGAATCCGTACCAAATGCAATTCAGTGTTTCTGAATTAGTAGGTCGTTAAGAAAAATGATGAGCGAGCAGTGAAATTAACTCCACTCAAGAATGCAAAAAATTATTGGATTATCTTTACAGGAGAAGAAAAACCCGTCGTTGAAAATAAGACAGAAATGCACGCAGGACTGGCCTGTATGTGGCGGTGAATAACGGATTATAATCGGACGTCGTCAGGGCAGAAATAAATATCAACCTTGAGGGGTACGTATGCGGGTCGGACAGGACTGGCATGCATCTGGTATTGTATGCGCGATTCAGAACAGACATTGTCAGGGCAGCATTGATACGCCGCATGAGCCTATTCGCGTCAAAGAGGCCAGACGAGAGGAACCCAGACGCGGTCGGCCACAGTACGCTTCGAGCCCAGCCGAGGAGTGGGCAAGGGTGGTACGGCCAAACTACTAGTAGACGGCGAATACTGACGCCCCCACCGTGAGCGTCGACAGACCGCATGGGATCGAAATGCGGGAGATGATATAAAAAACCGCGAAAATGGCAGTGAATTTAGAAACCAATTAAAAACAGGGGTTTCTAATGATATCATTAAGGGTTACCACTTGATCTACCACTAAATCCCAGGAGGACCCTTTTCGAAGTCAAGAACCTGAGCGTTCGGTAATGAGATCGTTAACAGTGCCTTTATGCTTTCCGGTCTAAGGCGTTTGATCAATTTCGACTCGAATACCAGTAACTTAGGCGATGACCTAATTTCTGGCGGAAGATTAATCCAAAGGAAGGCATATTTGAAAGCAAAGAAGCGGGAGCGCTTAGATGTAGTGCAAAGAGTCAGCGGCGGAATCACCATGCAGGAGTTGCGCGCAGCATAAGACCGAAGTCTCGGAGTGAGAGTGTCAATGAGTGGAACAGCGGAACTATAGTTAATGCGAAAATGGAAGCAAAGGCCAGCTTCGAGTCTTCTAACCCACAAAAACTTAATGTTCGCCAGCTGACATCTCTGAGTATAAGAAATACCGGACGAAGCTTGAGAGAACAGTTTCCGGGTGAAAACCCTCTGAACATTTTCGATTTTATAACGGTCACATGCGTTCATTAAACAAAAGAAAGGACAGCAGTATTCGAGGACTGGAAGAACAAACATTCGACACAGTCTTTGCTTCATTTCCCGAAGGAAAAAATTATGCGATATGAATCCACATATCTGTGCGGTTTTGGCAGAGATTCTATCTGCATGAGGTGATAAGGCAAGCTTATTTGTATAACATAGACCTAGATCCTCTATAGTGAAGCATTCTGAGAGTGGGTTATTCTGGAATATTATAAACCCAGGAAGTTGGGCAGGACCAAAAGACATGAAACTACATTTCTATGATGAAAACTTTATCAGCCATTTTGAAGCCCATCTGCTGAAGCTTAGTAAATCGGCATTAAGTTTTCCAACAAAAACGTTTGCGGTGTCCTTAGAATATGGGTAAACACACTTGAGGTCTTCGACATAAATAATAGTTTGCGAATTTCTGTGTTCAGACGAAATACTATTAATTTAAAGAAGGAAGAGTAGCGGACCCAGAAGCGTGCCTTGGAGTACGCCACTCCTGGTCGATGAAGTGTTGAGTAGCTACTACAGACCATGACTTTCCGATGTTGGTTAAATAGATAGGACATGATGAAGTCGAGTAGAGGCGGCCGGATGCCGAGAGCTTCCGATTTTACTAAAAGACGTCTATGTGGCACCTTGTCAAAGGCTTCGCTAAGATCAAAGTAGATAACTACCACTGACTGCCGCTCATTACGAAGGGAGGTGATTAGATTAAGAAATGCCAAGTGGCGAGTTTCGAAGTATCGATCAAGTAAAAGTCCATGCTGACTAGAGCTTAGGAACCAAGAATTTCATCGAAAATTATCCTGTCAAGTAGTTTTGCTAGAGATGGTGTTTTCCGCACACCCTGATAGTTATTAACATTGGACTGAGATCCAGACTTGTAGACGGGAATGATAATTGACGTTTTCCGTGTTTCAGGAAATGAACCTTTTGAAGTATAAACGGAGAATAAATGACTATGCAATATGGAAAGATTGGTTGTTTGCCTAATAATCGAATTTGGAATCCCATCTGTTCCTATGCAGTGTGAGTTTTTCAAACGACTAATGTGTTCCTTCATGAGATTTGAGGAGCATCGGTTGTACTGTGTCCTATCTGAAAGTCAGCAAATGAAGGGGACCGGGTCGGACTCAGTATTAAGGTGTTTTACAAAGAAAGCACTAAACAACTCCGCCTTGTCAGTGTCATCGGTGAGGAAGACTTTGTTATCATTTAGCAAGAGTGGAAGTTCGTGACCACGCTTAGAGGAAAACCGATGACGGAAGATGTTAACGACGGATTTGTCAGGGTTTGGAGTAATGAGAGCAAGTGATTCTCTTTGGTTGACACACGAATGGAGTATCCTTGAGCCCATTTTGAAAATCACTGGGATTCTAAAATTAAAGGATAAAGAACTAGTAGGTAGGTCGCTCAGCTGCCGTCTCAAATTTCATAGTCTGTTGAGAATAAAATGAGGAACAACGGAATCTGAAGAATAAGGTCACTGACAAAGAGGTCCTTTTTGCAAGCACCAAAACAAGGAGCACTAACACTGGTAAACATAAGATCCAAAATATGATTATCTCTTTTTGCTAGGCTTACCCACTGGGACCATTTAGAACAATTGGTAATATGTTGGGAGGGGCTGTAATCTAGGTGGAAAGCCATTGGAAACCCAGTCTATTTCAGAAAAGGTTAATATCCCCAATGATTATTTTAACATCGAAATTAGCTTCCGATATTAAATTTAAGATTTCACAGATTTGCGAATCATCACTGGCTGAAGAATTTGGGAATTGTGGATACAGCCAATAATTGCCTTTCTTTACGGCTAGAGAATAATAGGTGCGAAGCCAAAGGTTTTCCGTGAATGAGGAGGCATCCAGGTAATAGGGAGTGTGCTTTAGGATGATTTAGGATAAAGAAGACCACCGCCTCCACGCCTAGTTGTGCGGTATTGACGATCAAAATCGAAGTCATTTATGAAAAGGACAAAGTCAAAAATCAGAGAATGGATCCAAGATTCTGTTATACAGATAATATCAGGCGTCATTTCGAGAGCAATGGCTCTGATTTGGCCGTCTTGTTTATAACAGGCCTGACTTTCAATAATATAATGTATAATGAGTTTCGAAAAGCAATGTTATTGTAGATCGCATTTAAAAAGATTTGGAGGCGGATATGGAAGCTGTGAATTAATGAGGCTTGGAGAATAAGAACCAGTTAGTTTAGAGTTATTGACGTATGTGGAGTCAGCAAGAGAAGGATGAGCATGAGACCTAAAGGATGTGGGGATATAGTTTTCGAGCATTGAAATGGTATGGGAATTAGAACAGGGATAGGCTTGTTGATAGTTAAATGGTGGAGAAAGGGGTGGAGGAGGGAGCCTTGAAGGGAAGTAGAGGCTGGTGGGGGAGGGTAGGCGGTTATAAGAACAAAAGTGTGGGAAAACAGGTCTAGGTTGTAAGTCAAAGGAAGTGGGTTGACGTACCAGAGAGCAATTGATCTTAAGAACTGGGAAGCCTGAATTAGGCTGGGGCATAAATGAATTAGGGCAATTCACGTATTAATTATTTTCTGGATATATAGTAGGGCTTTGGTAAGCAACCGGTACGCAGGACAGTTAATTATTTGGGAATATAATTGGGGCTGCAGGGTTTGTAGACGTGCTGGACTGAACAGACGTGGTAGATCTAAGAGAAGGCGGCGTCCCTCTAGATGTAACTGTACTACCTTTCTTTTGGATCGGAACCTGATTCAGTTTTGGAGTCTCACCGTTCTGACGCAAGCCAGAGGTGATTTAACTGTAGAGCTTACAGCACCCAGTTGAACAGGGGAACTTATCAGTCTAGCTGATGCAGACAGATTTTCATTCGTCCCAGGGGGGCTATCCGGAGGATACAAAACGACAAATGGGCCTGCTGCTGCTGCAGCTAGTTTAGGGGTAGGCAAATGATTCAAGTGGCTCGAATGAAATGGTAATGTAAGAGTAAGGGGAAGGAGGGAGTCAGATGTCACAGGAGTAGGACAAGCTGAATTCTCACGGCCACTTGTATTATGGCCGAGTTAATGAGCACTAGACTGAGAAGCAGTGGGTTTACGTGAGAAGAGAGAACCGTTTCTACGCTCCATTGGTGTAAGATCATGACATAATTACATTTTTGCATTTTCCAGATACGCCTTGACACGATCTCGATGGGCAAATATGGTGTCAACCTCGATTAATGAAAATAGTTTGACTTAGATGGGTGAATTTTTGCTGCGGGAGGACAGGCGCTTAGCATCGGCTTATTTGAAAGTTGAAACCATATAAATACAGGAAATTGGTCGCGACATCATTTGGCCTAGCAGAGCGAGGAATATTTTTCAACAAACAGTTATAAGCATGCCGTGGTCTGCCATTAGATTCACTAGCGTTCAAGTAAATAATTATATCGAGACGTCTACATTCTTCAGAGGGAATGTCGCAGATGTTCCCTTGGAATATATTTTCAAGAACTGACAGCAAAGTGCCAAACTTTAGCATAAAGTCATTTCAGTTGTCAAGTGCAGACAGATTAAGCTGCCTACCAGTTACAACGAGTGACGACTGACTAGTAATACCATCTGACTTAGATTTCAGTAAGCCTTCGGACTTAGGTTTATTTAAGCAATGCTTACTTACAGAGGCCGGGAGCTTGCGCCGAACAGTGACTTTTACTCTCAACTTGTATCGAGGCAAGTTGTAAATAGGGAGACTTTTGGCAGACCAGGTGACTAAATTTTAGCAGGAGGCTAAGGATGCTAAAATTAAACTTCACAGGATTATTATATTCTTTTCCTATTTGTGCATATCGCACTTTGACATTTGTTTGTTTGAACTAGCCAGGGTTGTACATGTTAGTTTAATTTTTGGTTTTCGGGTTGCGCGCCCTATTAGATCTCATCCACATCTGCATTATTTAGTCATGTGATAGAAATTCATTATTGCCCATTACCTTGCCTTAGTTATTTCATTTTACTTTATGTAATCTGGTTGCAGAAACTGAGGAACCGTTCCCGGGTGAGGCTACTAAAGACGGTTTCTGATTGGACAAATATTTGTGTCAAACTTTATTATATATAAATTTATATATCATTTTTATAAATCATTGCAGTTATAAAGTACAGATAGATTAAGCTGCCTACCAGTTGCAACAGGTACTTTCTGTTTTCCTTGAAACATGCGCGGTTGGCTTTTTCGAACTGCCTGCTCGTGGGTTATCTTCTAGAAAATAACCCACGAGCAGGCAGTTCGGAAAAGCCAACCGCGCATGTTTCGAGGACAACAGAAAGTACCTGTTGCAACTGGTAGGCAGCTTAATCTATGGGAAAATGGGGAACAAACGAGACGCTTAGGTGTTCAAGCTAAGCTTCGGTTGAACACCTTAGCGTCTCGTTTGTTCCCCATTTTCCGTCCCTAAATAGACCCTTCTCGCTAAGAGACCTTGTTGTCTGATACGGTGCCTTGTCGGCTTGCTCGCTAAAGCGGGTCGCTTTTCCTTTCCCGATCCCAGAGGTCGTTTATAAGAGATTGTCTGCATACAGCATTTGCGGGTAAAGTCTGATGGCGGGCGCATCTCAAGAACGTTAACGAAACGATCAGACACAATCATGGCGGCTTAGTTTACCTCGGTGCGCTAAAAAAATCAAAGCAATATGGTAATGGTAGTGAACACATCATAGTATATTACATTCCAATGCTGACATTCCCAACTGATTATCGTCCATTTCGATCGCTTGGCGTACAGTCCACCAGCTAAGCAGGTCAAATAACAGGCACATCCTTACTGACGTTGCGGGACGGTCCACTGGAAGCTTAAAGCCACGAAAAATCCAAGTTTGAGCAAGCTGCCTGAAATTTCCTAGAGGGGTAGCCGTGTCCTTGCGTACCTTTTGATATACTCTTAGGCTGAACATAAGGTCTTTATAGCTATTTTATATATTTTTAGCGCATCAGACGCGTAAGCCTTGCACGCAGCGTCAGTGCTCGTTTTAGTACTACACCATACGCGTTTCCAGAACGAGGATTTAGCCTGCAAAAGTCCAGCAACGCCATTCTCCTTAACATTATTGCCGTTTCGACCTTTTTTGTCGGCAAAAATTAATGGACGTGGTCCACTTTAAAGAACTGACCTCAGTGTCTAACTCAAGATATCAAAAAAGGGATCAGTAAAAATGAAGGCTGTGGAAGAAGTTTCATGAAAGCAACAATAATGCGGCCATTACAAAGTATGAAGTCCAAATGAACGAGATTTCGGGGTTCATTTGCTCCACCGAGCCTTTAAAAATCCGAAATGGATTAACAGCTATTCGCAAAAAGCACCGGTCATAGGAGTCCGATTCTTGTCACGAGGCCGGGTGACAGTTTGGAGATATCGGACAGCACAAACAAAGCTGAGCATTTTTCTCAGATCTTCCAATCTGTTTTCTCAAGGGCAGCAGTTTTCATCCCGCCTACTGCTGGGAGCATTGGAGCCCCGATTATTGAAAATATTGTTTTTCGAGAAGAAGCGATTTTCGAAGAACTAAGAAGCCTGAGGAATTTAAATCTCCCGGCCCGGTTCGGGATGCTTGC
This sequence comes from Spirometra erinaceieuropaei, assembly GCA_902702965.1. NCBI lineage: Eukaryota > Metazoa > Platyhelminthes > Cestoda > Diphyllobothriidea > Diphyllobothriidae > Spirometra > Spirometra erinaceieuropaei. The sequence continues at coordinate 391,061 of CACRXP010000502.1, forward strand.
AACACGCTTCCATCATTCCCAGTCTAACATTTGACTCTGGGCTGCTGTGCTTTGTTTCCAAGCTTTTGTTTAGCATACACCCACAACTGTTTTATTCCGCAGGTTTCGAAGTCGCCAGAATGTAATACCATCGTTATTTGATCCTCTTCTTTTTTAGTCCTCCGTTGCAACTTCGAACCCGGGCTTGCACTAATAGCCTATTTAGGGCCATCCACCATGGTGGTTTCAACTGTGTTTGCTGCGATTGGAATTGTCGCCGCGGCTTATTGCGGGTTTTATCTCCTTCGTCCATTTATAACCTTCTTTCTGCTACGATTCTGCCTCTCCAAACGGGCAGACCTGAAAAAAGCAGGCGATTGGGCTATTGTAACTGGGGCGACCGACGGCATTGGCAAGGCGTTCGCCCACGAGTTGGCCCGTGATGGGATGAACGTTTTCCTTATAAGCAGGTCAACTGAAAAACTGACCAAAGTGGCTAACGAGATTGAGTCCCTCTTCAAAGTGAAGACTCAGATTTTTACTGCCGATTTCACTACCGTAAGTTTTTTCTGCCGTTCCTACCCTTGCTGCTTATTGCACCTTGCTCTGAGGCTCGGCTCACAGACAACGTAGCTTTAGCTTCATCAGTTGCTTTCTTTTAAAATGGTCATGTATTGGCTTGTGGTAACAGTTCATTAAGACTGACCACGTTTGCAATCAGTTCACGAGGCCATTTGTGGCCTATGCCTTCGCACCTACTCGACCTGCACTCACGGTGCCTTGAACCCGGAACCCTAATTCTGCCGAGAAGTCTGACTATGTCGGTAGCTCTTGGCTGTCTCGCTTATGTGCTATTCTGTGTGCAATGTCACGCATCCGAGCGTTTAGTGCCTTACATCCCTCCTTTAGATCAACTTTTATGGAACATTTCAGTTCAGGATCGCCATGTCACAGACCGACATTGGGTCTTGTAATGTTTTGTAGAGTAGTTGATGTGGATGCATCGAGTAGGCCGGCAATGTAGCGCGTCCTTCGGATCGTGCACACCCGGATTTCTCATAGTAGTCCGTATCGATGTTTTATGCTCCTTCAGTAACTGATTCTGGCAGCCACCTTTCCGCGCATATTGTTCATTTGCCATTCTGCGTGTGTGCCTACGGCGTTGCTTGATGCATTGTCTTCCTCTTTTAGACCGACTTTTACGAAAGTTTACAGCGAACAATCGAAGAACTTTCTTCAGTCTCCATTCTCATCAACAACGTCGGCGTCGCATACTCTCATCCGGATGCCCTAGCCACCTGCAAAGAGCTGACTCTCGAGAAACTGCAGGGTATGATTGTCTGTAACGTGACGTCAACAACCTGCATGAGCCGCATCACCTTACCAAAGATGCTAACCTCGCCGCCACCGCATGGTGTCCATCGCTACATTGTCAATATTTCATCAATTTGTGACCGCTTCCACTGCCCTTATCTTTCTGTGTACAGTGGCACCAAGGCCTTTATAAATAATTTTACCGCCTCATTAGCTGGTGAATTGGTAGGAACCTGCGTTAAGGTACAAACTATTAGTCCCGGCGCTGTTGTTACGGCTATGTCATTCGACAAACGCCCGGGTTTCTTTGCACCCCAGCCTTCCGCGTTTGCGTCATCCGCGCTCTCCATGTTGGGTGTGGGAAGCGAGAGTTGCGGTTACTTTGCTCATGAACTGTTTCGAACCGCCATTCTTGCCGTCCCCGAGTGGCTGCGCACTGCACAAATTAAAAGCCGTATGCTGGAGTTTCGAGACGTGTACTACAAGCGTCAAAAGTCAAAGGATTTGTAAGTACACTGTCAGTTTCCTGATTTTGTGAACTATTCCAACTGTGTATTTCTGCTACTGCACGTTGTCATCTCCTATAACTTTTATTGGACTTAACTACTGCCCCTCGTTAGCCCGTCGTACTCGTTTTCATTGCGTACCTTCGTATGACTGGACATTGAATTTTCCAAATAAAATATCGACCTGACCACCCAGTGGACTTTTTATCGATATCTTTGTTTTGTCATTGGAGTGCAGTCGGGTTTTTGACCAGCCCCAATTTATCGAGTTGTTCTCTGTCCTCAGTATTCGGATATCACTGTAAAATCATCCCTCAACTCCTGATATGGGTTCAAATTCCAACAAATTGCAGAAGGAGGCCGAACGGGCTGCAGCGGGACTCACGTCTCTTGCCGTACTTCCTTACGATCCTAGTTGCCGCTGCAGCGGTGCTCATTGATTGGTTAATACGGTTAATATTCCCGACAGCAACTGACAAGACAGAGCCCGTGGCTCACTTGGTAAAGCGTTGGACTTACTAACGTTCTATGACTGTCGAATGTGGTTGTGAGCTTCAGATACCCCACAAAACCGGAGCTCGTTAGGTCTAGTTTATGATTGCCGATAAGACCGAAATGGCCATCCTACTACCCCATTTCTGTCGGCGGTCCCTCTTCGTGTATTAGGTCGCTGTGCGTTTCCCATCAGGACGCTGGACGGAGCCTTAAAGCCTTAAATTTTCATCATATCACCTCGGAATACCCACTATCTTAGCTATATATATGTATATGTACACATATGTAATGGTAGAGGAGGCGCTCACTGATCGTTTTTCCGGGACTCACTCATCCCGTTGTGCCTTACGGACTCACTTTTGAACCGAACCAGCAGCCGCACAACGTTCCATGTAGGAAGTGTTATTACCGACAAAGACATGGGAGAATGGAAGGGCCATTTCTGGCTCATTAGTTGTCGTCAGTCAGTCATACCCGACCCCGAAGTGTGGGACACCTGAGGTTCGACCCCGCGACATGTTAGTTAGAAGTCCAACGCCTCTGACTACTGAGCCAAGAGCTCGTTATCTTGTCGGTTGCGATCCAGAATATACAATGGTGTTCCACACTTTGGGGTCAGGTATGACTGACTGACGACGGCTAATAAGCTAGAAATGGCCATTCCTTTCTTGTACAATTGGTGTCTGACGGCCTCGTATGGCGCCGACAGGTCGATCCTACTACTGGCTGACTTGGCGTCGAAGTGCTAGGCATCGACTACATATTGTAATTTGTTCCCGGCTCAGACGAGTACTTTTGAACCGTATGGCATTGCCGACAAAGACAAGGGAGACTGGTCTTTGTCGGTAATACTATGCTGCCTATATCATGCGTCGCTGTGCGGCTGCTGGTTGGGCTCGAGAGAGAGAGCCCGTAAGGCACAACGGAACGAGTGCGTTCCGTAAGAACGATCGGTGAGCTCTTCCTACCATTACTTTTGCATCGTTGAAGCCGAATTAAGGATTATTTTCGCGGCAATGCGTAGAGACGTGCGATTGTTCATCCTGTCGCTTTACAGCTGGAACATGTTCTTGCATGCGCGTTCCTAGTCGTTTATCGGTTCTGCCGCAGTAGTTGACCGGACAGTAGACGATTGACGTAGTGAACAACTCCTGACATGTCCTCAGGCGAATGTTGCCCTTCCACTCCTAGCATGAATGTTGGATCGCTGAATGGCGTGTATTGAGGGCCGGCTATCAAACCGAGAGACTTATTTCCGTCGAATAAGTAGTCGCGGATTGGCAGCATCACTGATGCTGGCGCGCAGTGTTAACTTGGTTTTACCAACTATTTTACAATTCAGGAAAAACCGATGAGACACTGTGACATGGCGCTCTGCTGAAGCCACTAAACAACTCCTCTCGCCCCAACTGCCCCGTATTCCAATTCATATAGACTACAGGATGTAACCAAACCGTCTGCTGCGGGACTCGCGCCACCTGTCGTACTTCCGTACTATCCTAGTTGTCCCTGCCGGCTGCACGCATTAATTGACTAGGATAGTTGATATTCCTGACAGCAACGGACAAGACAGAGGGCTCAGTTGGTAAGGTGATGGACTTAATAACGTTCTACAGCCAAAAATGCGTGTCTGAGCCACGGGTACCCCAAAAATTTGAGGTTGGGAGGGCTGGCTGGCGATGGCCAATAAACCAGAAATGACCACCAGATTCTCCCTCGTCTGCGCATATCACTAGTCACTGGGCGATTGACTATGGGGCTCCAGATCGAGCCATAAAGCACAACGATACCGAATTATACATATATAGCAAACATATTATACCGTACGTAGGTACCAACTAAAAGCCGAGAGACGTGTTTCGCCGACATCCTGCCCCTGCGTGACAAAGCTGCGAGGGCTCTTCAGTGGGTCCCTCAGCGTCCCCTACGCGGTTTCTAGTATATGAACTTCAGAGAAGAATCGAGCGAATAATTGCAAAAATTATCTAGTGCAAGACATGGGGTTAAGTTTCCGGGACATGATTTTTTAGGGTCAGACTCAGAAAACGTATAGACAACGCACGGGGGCTCACTGAGGACGCGAACCCCTCGCAGCTGTGTCACGTAACGGCAGAATATCGGTGAAACACGTGTCTGAGCTTTTAGTTAATACGGTGTAATACTTTTGGTATATACGCTTCACACAACTCGCAAAACTACTTTATGCAATGGGCATTACGTGGTTATTCCGCAGTGGTTATTTGTCTTTGGCTCGAATGTTCATTGAAATTTCGGGTCTAACCCTAGAAGGCCATGTCCCAGAAACTAAACTCCATGCCCTGCACTGCATAATTTCTAGAATTATTCGCTCGACATGTGTATATACACTGGTAGGGGACGCCCACCGATCGTTCTTACGGAACTCACTCGTTCCGTTGTGCCTTACGGACTCACTTTCGAGTCCAACTAGCAGCCACACAGCGGTGCATGATATAGGCAGAATGTTATTACCGACAAAGACATGGGAGACTGGAAAGGTCATTTCTGGCCCATTAGCCGTCGTCAGCCAGTCATACTTGACCCCGAAGTGTGGAACACCTGAGGCTTGATCCCGCGACCTGTTAGTTAGAAGTCCAACGCCCCTGGTCACTGAGCCACGAGCTCGTTGTCTTGTCGGTTGCGATCGGGAATATACAGTAGTGTTACACACGTTGGGTTTTGCCTCCTCCGTTTTCCCGTCGTCGTCACTACATTGTGTTTGAACTCGTTGGAAGAGAGTTCTGACACAACTGCGCTTGTGACCTGGAATTGTGCCTCAGAACTTTCTTCACTTTCGGCGGCCGGGTTTACGAACAGAAGAAGGGAACACCGATGGGATCCCCCTGTCTGGGTTGATTGCTGAGGCGGTTCTTCAGAGGCTAGAACGACTGATCTTCCGTTCATACTCCCCAAAACTCTGGGCCGGATATGTCGGCGACACATTTGTCGCAATCAAGAGGAACAACGTTCAGGACTTCAAGGACTTACTGAACTCAATATTCCCCGACATCCAATTTACAATGCAAGAGGAGAACAACAACCAGTTGCCCTTCCTATACGTGAATGTTTCAAGGACGGTTAGTGGGAGGATAAGAACTACGGTATACCGTAAGCCGACGAATACTAGATGCATCCTCCAATTCCGAAGTAACCACCCTATTGGTCACAAGCGCAGTTGTGTCAGAACTCTGTTCCAACGAGTTCAAACACACTGTAGTGACGACGACGGGAAAAAGGAGGAGGCAAAATACCTACATTCTTTCTTCACAGTCAATGGTTACCCAAGATCCTTCATACGTGAGTGCCGAAGAAAGTCTACCCGTCAGCGATCAGACGGTAAGAAGCCGAAGTTTTGGCTTACGATCCCCTACGTGAGGAATGTTTCCAAGGCGACAGCTAGAATCCTAAACTCTTTTGGGATTGGGGTGGCCCATAAAACGGAATCCACTATCAGACAGCAGATAGTGAGGCCCAAAGAACCGCTACCGGCAACGGAACAATCAGCAGTGGTCTACAGCATACCGTGCCAAAATTGTAATTCGAGGTATGTTGGTGAAACGGAGAAACGCCTCTGTACCAGACTGCATGAGCACCAGCTTGCAGTCAGCCGCGAGGATAAACTGTCACTGGTATATGGCAACATGCAACAGGAGAAGCATAGTTTCGACTTTGGGGAAGCAAGCGCCCTTGGTCGAGCCCATGACAAGATGGCTGGGCTGTTGCTCGAAAGTTGGTCCTCAGTTGGCACAATCAACAGGGCTACTGATCTTCATCCGGTCTATCAGGCGCTACGTACAAGGCTCCAGTCAGTCCAGACCGGGCCGACAGTACTGGTGAGCGAGTCGCGGCTCCTCCAACAGTTGTCACCTTCACAGCAGAGGGAAAGAGCCAGACGGAGGTCACACGACCAACGCAAGACATCGACCCACCGGCGCGCCCAAACAGCCGAGCGTGATTCGCACATGCAACGGTAGCTGATCAGCCCATGCGATTATGAGGGGAGGGTCCATGGGCACACAGATTTTGCAACGACTACGACAGCCGGTCAGGGGGCAGACGTCACAGGAGCGCGCCATCGGCCGCCCACGGAGGGACCAAAGCCAATCCCCAGCCAGAAGGCAGGTCAGAGTTCGTGCGTCGGACATGCCTATAAAAAAATACAGGCGGCGAGACGGAACAACTCCGAGCCAGCAGAAACAGGCGCCCCACCACTCTGATGATGGAAACTAGGAAGTTTCTGAAATGTCAGCACCAATACAGTGTGGTCCATGCAATCACCCCCTTTTTCTTCTTCGTTTTCTTTTGGGGATTATGAANGGCATTACGTGGTTATTCCGCAGTTGTTATTTGTCTTTGGCTCGAATGTTCATTGAAATTTCGGGTCTAACCCTAGAAGGTCATGTCCCAGAAACTAAACTCCATGCCCTGCACAGCATAATTTCTGGAATTATTCGCTCGACTTGTGTATATACACTGGTAGGGGACGCCCACCGATCGTTCTTACGGAACTCACTCGTTCCGTTGTGCCTTACGGACTCACTTTCGAGCCCAACTAGCAGCCACACAGCGGTGCATGATATAGGCAGAATGTTATTTCCGACAAAGACATGGGAGACTGGAAAGGTCATTTCTGGATCATTAGCCGTCGTCAGCCAGTCATACTTGACCCCGAAGTGTGGAACACCTAAGGCTTGATCCCGCGACCTGTTGGCTAGAAGTCCAACGCCCCTGGTCACTGAGCCACGAGCTCGTTGTCTTGTCGGTTGCGATCGGGAATATACAGTGGTGTTCCACACGTTGGGTTTTGCCTCCTCCGTTTTCCCGTCGTCGTCACTACATTGTGTTTGAACTCGTTGGAAGAGAGTTCTGACACAACTGTGCTTGTGACCTGGAATTGTGCCTCAGAACTTTCTTCACTTTCGGCGGTCGGGTTTACGAGCAGAAGAAGGGAACACCGATGGGATCCCCCCTGTCTGGGTTGATTGCTGAGGCGGTTCTTCAGAGGCTAGAACGACTGATCTTCCGTTCGTACTCCCCAAAACTCTGGGCCGGATATGTCGGTGACACATTTGTCGTAATCAAGAGGAACAACGTTCAGGACTTCAAGGTCTTACTGAACTCAATATTCCCCGACATCCAATTTACAATGCAAGAGGAGAACAACAACCAGTTGCCCTTCCTATACGTGAATGTTTCAAGGACGGTTAGTGGGAGGATAAGAACTACGGTATACCGTAAGCCGACGAATACTAGACGCATCCTTCAGTTCCGAAGTAACCACCCTATTGGTCACAAGCGCAGTTGTGTCAGAACTCTGTTCCAACGAGTTCAAACACACTGTAGTGACGACGACGGAAAAAGGAGGAGGCAAAATACCTACATTCTTTATTCACAGTCAATGGTTACCCACGATCCTTCATACGTGAGTGCCGAAGAAAGTCTACCCGTCAACGATCAGACGGTGAGAAGCCGAAGTTTTGGCTGGCGATCCCCTACGTGAAGAATGTTTCCGAGGCGACAGCTAGAATCCTAAACCCTTTTGGGATTGGAGTGGCCCATAAACCGGAATCCACCATCAGACAGCAGATAATGAGACCCAAAGACCCGCTACCGGCAACGGAACAATCAGCAGTGGTCTACAGCATACCGTACCAAAATTGCAATGCACGGTATGTTGGTGAAATGGGGAAACGCCTCTGCACAAGGTTGCATGAGCACCAGCTTGCAGTCAACCGCGAGGATAAACTGTCACTGGTATATGGCCACATGCAACAGGAGAAACATAGTTTCGCCTTTGGGGAAGCAAGCGTCCTCAGTCGGGCCCATGACAAGATGGCTAGGCTGGTACTCGAAAGCTGGTCCTCAGTTGGCACAATCAACAGGGCTATTGATCTTCATCCGGCCTACCAGGCGCTGCGTACAAAACTCCAGTCAGTCCAGACGGGGCCGACAGTACTGGCGAGCGAGTCGCGGCTCCTCCAACAGTTGTCACCTTCACAGCAGGGGGAAGGAGCCAGCCGGAGGTCACACGACGAACGCGAGACATCGCCCCACCGCGCGCCCAGACAGCCGAGCGTGATTCGCACATGCAACGGCAACTGATCAGTCCATCCGATTATGAGGTGAGGGCCCATGGGCACACAGGATTTGCAGCGATTACGACAGCCGGTCAGGGGGCAGAGGTCACAGGAGCGCGTCATTGGCCGCCCGCGGAGGAACCAAAGCCAATCCCCAGCCAGAAGGCAGGTCAGAGTTCGTGCGTCAGGCATGCTTATAACACAAGACAGGCGGCGAGGCAGAACAACTTCGAGCAAGCAGGAACAGACACCCCACCACTCTGATGATGGAAACGAGGAAGTTTCCGAAACGTCAGCACCAATACACTGTGGTCCATGCAATCGCCCCTTTTTCTTCTTCGTCTTCTTTTGGGGATGATGAACGGGATATATATATATATATATATATAATGGTAGGGACGCACACCGATCATTCATACGGAACTCACTCGTTCCCTTGTGCCTTACGGGCTATCTCTCGAGCTCAACCAGCAGCCACACAGCGGCGGATGATATAGGCAGAATGTCATTACCGACAAAGGCAAGGGAGACTGGAATGGCCATTTCTGGCTTATTAACCGTCTTCAGCCAGTCATACCCAACCTCGAAGTGTGGAACACTCGAGGCTCGAACTCGCGACCTGTTAGTTAGAATTCCACGCCTCTAACCACTGGGCCACGAGCCCGTTGCCCTGTATATTCCCGGTCGAAAACCGGCAGGGCAACAGGCTCGTGGCCAAGTGGTTAGAGGCGTGGAATTCTAACTAACAGGTCGCGAGTTCGAGCCTCGAGTGTTCCACACTTCGAGGTTGGGTATGACTGGCTGAGGACGGTTAATAAGCCAGAAATGGCCATTCCAGTCTCCCTTGCCTTTGTGAGTAACGCCATTCTGCATATATATACGCGTGGTGTGTTGTGCATTCCGACGTGATATTATAAAATATTGAGGCTCTTCGGAATATGGAGTTGTACTCGTAAGTTTTTAAGTCGGTGACACGGGCACGTCGTCAGACGAAATGAACATAGGAGAAAGTGAGATCGGCAGATCAGGTCGGCAGGACGCGACAGGACAGGCAGGTCGGTTGGCGCGACAGGACAGACAACGACAAATAGACAGCTGATGCGTGAATGGGGTGGGCACCGAGTTATAGTAAGCTTTGGAGCAGGGGAGGGAAGGGTGATCCGTTAGGGCTCCCTGTGTTGGAGGTGGAGAAAGAGCGGAGGAATCGCGGATCAGTGGGAATGACAGCGACTGGTCACTGATGCGAGATGAGGTCAGGGGCGCAATTCACCGGCGTTGGAGGTGTTAAGGGTTTCGGTTGTTGTTCCCCGTGTCGCCAGGGGGAAGGGACGGAATGGCGAGACAGCATACGGGGGGGGGGGGGGGGGGGGTTAGCAGTTGTTAGGGTGTGGGAACAAGACAGTGAGTGTGTATGCAAGCCCTCGTAGAGAGCTTCTAGATCGACATGACGGTTGATGCTGGTCATACCAGAATGCCAATCTTCGCGGAATTCTCGCACCTGTCTGGTGTTGGCCCTTGTGATTACTTCAGTACCGTCACAATTGGAGCCGTGGTCATACTCAACGGCGTGCGCAAACACTAGAGACAGAGGGTCACGTCGGCGGAGGGCTAACTTGTGCTCATTAATGCGAGTCTCAAAACATCGGCCTGTATGGTCAATATAAACACAAGGGCAGTTGGCGCACGAGATGCGGTAGATGACGTTAGTAAGTTGTTCTTTGGGCACCGGGTCCTTTACTAGGCATAATGCCTCGCGTAGGGAAGATGCGGGCTTGTAGGCGATGAAGATGTCAAAGTGTTTTAATTGCCGAGAGAATGTTTCCCAAGGAATTCTATCCGTCTAATCAAATTTCTTTGGGATGCCCGTTTTTCAATTCACATATATATATACAGTAGGTGGGCTAACTCATGAAATGCCAACAGAAATTTCTAAATGCGTTTTCGTTTTGAAAAGATTAATTAAGTAGGGTAGTAAAACTTATAATTATGCAGCCTAATTCTATGACGATTCCGTTACCTCAGGATGCTGGCTTTCGAAAAAACTCCTATTTGGCTGCATGCAAGACCTATACACGGCAAAAAAGGACTACTTGAGTAGCATGTACTTTTCTCATTGATTTTCAGTACTCTTAAAGGTTAAATTATATTTCATGGAAAACATGAATAAAAATACTTACCCTCGCTCATTCGGTCAAGAGTTACGCCTTCTTCCAATTTTGTGCTCGGAGAAAGTGTATAATTCGGTTTTCAAAAACTTTTCCTATTCCCGAATAATTTTGAACCCGACCTGTCGTTACACCTGCATTCAGGGTTTACAAACTACAAGCCATATATTTTCTGAGTACGGAAAACTATACGTTTCTCTACGGCATTAAGAGGAGACTTCACGGGGTTCATAAAATTTGGCAGTGCATTTGAGCCATACTGTTAACTTTACAAGCAGCATTAGTAAATGCAGAGACATGACGTTTTATGAACGGTCATTTTACGGTATTAAATAACATCACAATTAGAAACTTTTTAAAAACCGAATTATACTCTTTCTTCGAGCGCAAAATTAAACGAAAACGTAATCTTCTGCAGAATGAACAAAAAAAATGGATGTTTTCCATGAAATATAAGAGCACTTTTAAGGGCCTCGAAAATCAATGAGAAAAATGCATGCTACTCAAGTAGTCATTTTTTTACAGTGTATAGGTCTTAAATGCAGTTAAATAGGAGTTTTTTCGAAAGCTGGCATCCTGAGGTAACTGAATTGTCATAGAATTATGCTGCACAATTATAAGTTTTATTACCCTACCTAATTAATCTTTCCAAAACGAAAACGCATTTCGAAATGTCTGTTGGCATTGCATGATTTAGCCCAACTACTGTATATATATGTGCATATATATGTACATATATATATGGAAGAGGAGGATGAGGCGATCTCTGGGGAAGAAGGTCTATTCATCTGACGTTTCGTGTTCATGCTCGAGCACATCATCGGAGATAGGCTAAGTGAGAAATACAGGGTTTAAATAGGCCATTTGCACTCTCACCCGATAGGTTCGTTCCGTTCGCTTCTCGTTGGCCCCGCTCTCGCGCGTAGATGGATATATGTATATATATATATATGGTAGTATACCGTACTCCCGACCTAGATACTTGCTAAAAGCCCAGACACGTGTTTCGCCGATATTCTGCCGCTGCGTGACACAGCTGCGAGGGGTTCGGCTCTTCAGTGGGACCCCCAGCGTTCTCTAGCGGAAACCGCTAGAGAACGCTAGGGGTCCCACTGAAGAGCCGAACCCCTCGCAGCTGTGTCACGCAGCGGCAGAATATCGGCGAAACACGTGTCTGGGCTTTTAGCAAGTATCTAGGTCGGGAGTACGGTATACTACCATTACCATATGGACTTCATACTACTCGTAGTACTACTTGTTTGTAGAATGGGCATTACGTGGTTATTCCACAGTAGTTGATTGTCTTCGACTCAAATGTTCATTGAAATTTCGGTTCTGACCCTAAAAAGTCATGTCCCGGAGATTTAACTCCAAGTTCTGCACTGATTAATTTCTGAAATTATTCACCTGATATATATATATAGGCAGAATAACATTACCGACAAAGACAAGGGAGACTGGAATGGCCATTTCTGGCTTATTAGCCGTCGTCAGCCAGCCATACCCAAGCCCGAAGTGTGGAACACCCGAGCCTCGAACTCGCGACCTGTTGGTTTAGAAGTCAACGCCTCTACTCACCGGGCCACGAGCCCGTTGCCTTGTCGGTTTTCGATCGGGAATATACAGTGGTAGGGGGCGCTCACCGATCGTTCATACGGAACTCACTCGTTCCGTTGTGCCTTAAGAGCTCTCTCTCGAGCCCAACCAGCAGCCGCACAGCGGCGCATGATACATAGGCAGAATAACATTACCGACAAAGACAAGGGAGACTGGAATGGCCATTTCTGGCTTATTAGCCGTCGTCAGCCAGCCATACCCAAGCCCGAAGTGTGGAACACCCGAGCCTCGAACTCGCGACCTGTTGGTTTAGAAGTCAACGCCTCTACTCACCGGGCCACGAGCCCGTTGCCTTGTCGGTTTTCGATCGGGAATATACAGTGGTAGGGGGCGCTCACCGATCGTTNGTGTGTTCCGTATGAACGATCGGTGAGCGCCCCCTACCACTGTATATTCCCGATCGAAAACCGACAAGGCAACGGGCTCGTGGCCCGGTGAGTAGAGGCGTTGACTTCTAAACCAACAGGTCGCGAGTTCGAGGCTCGGGTGTTCCACACTTCGGGCTTGGGTATGGCTGGCTGACGACGGCTAATAAGCCAGAAATGGCCATTCCAGTCTCCCTTGTCTTTGTCGGTAATGTTATTCTGCCTATGTATCATGCGCCGCTGTGCGGCTGCTGGTTGGGCTCGAGAGAGAGCTCTTAAGGCACAACGGAACGAGTGTGTTCCGTATGAACGATCGGTGAGCGCCCCCTACCACAATATATATATATATTAATGGTAGTATACCGTACTCCCGACCTAGATACTTGCTAAAAGCCCAGACACGTGTTTCGCCGATATTCTGCCGCTGCGTGACACAGCTGCGAGGGGTTCGTTGTGATTTATGGCCCGATCTGAAGTCCCTTAGTCAGTCGCACAGTTAATAATCGTATTCGTAGAGAGACTATATGCAACGAAATTGGTGACCATGATGGCCATTTCTGGTTTATTAGCAATCGTCAACCAGCCCTGCCTGATGCTCAGACCCGCATTTTTTGACCACAAAGCGTTAGTAAACCTGGCACGCTAGCAAAAAACCACAAACTCTCTGTCCCGTCAATTGCAGTCGGGAATATTAACTATATTAATCAATCAATGAGCACAGCTGACAGGGGTAACTACGGTCGCACAGACGTATGGCAGGAGGCTTAAGTCCCGCATCAGATGCTTCGGTCTCATCCTGTATTTTGTTAGAATTTAAATACGGGCAATTGGGACAAGAGAAGTTTATGATTGGCTTCTGCGGGCCGTCGTGTTACTGTGTCTCATCAGATTGTCATTAATTATCCAGACGGAGATATCCGAATACTGAGGACAGAGAACAACTCGATGACGTAGCTCGCCAATCCAACTGCACTCCCATGAAAAGAAAAATACTCTCACTGGGTGATAAAGTCTACATTTATTTGGAAAATTTAATGTCAAGTCATAGAAAAATACACATTCGAAACGAGTATAGTTGGTTAATGAAAGGCAGTAATGGAGTCCAACCACAGTTATAAGAGGTGAGAACACGTAACAACAGGCATACACAGTTGGAAGAGAAGGCAACGGAAGAAACGCTGATCGCGTGGCTACAAATCCTTCGATTTTTGACGCTTGTAGTACACGTCTCGAATTGCCAGCATATGACGTGAGAATTTTGCATTGAACAGCCACTCGGGGACGGCAAGATAGGCAGTTAGGAGCAGTTCATGAGCAAAGTAGCCGCAATTCTCGCTTCCCACACCCAACATGGAGAGCGCTGACGAAGCAAAAGCGGAAGGCTGGGGTGCAAAGAAACCCGGGCGCGTGACAGATATCATAGCCGTAATCACAACGCCGGGCGTAATAGTCTGTACCTTAACACAGGTTCCTACCAATTCACCAGCTAACGAGGCGGTAAAGTTATTTATAAAGGCCTTGGTGCCACTGTAGACAGAAAGGTAAGGGCTGCCGATTCGACCTGAAATTGACGAAATATTGACAATGTAGCGGTGGACACCGTGCGGTGGCGGCGAGGTTAGCATCTTTGGTAAGGTGATGCGGCTCATGCAGGTTGTCGACGTCACGTTGCAGACAATCATACTCTGCAGTTTTTGGAGAGTCAGCTCTTCGCAGGTGGCTAGGGCATCCGGATGAGAGTATGAGACGCCGACGTTGTTGATGAGAATGGAGACTGAGGTAAGTTCTTCGATTTTTCGCTGTAAACTATCGTAAAAGTCGGTCTAAAAGAGGAAGACAATGCATTAAGCAACGCCGTAGGCACACAGGCAAAATGGCAAATGAACGAGGTGTGCGGGAAGGTGGCTGCTAGAACCAGTTATTGAGGGAGCATAACACATCGAGACGGACTAACATGCGAAATCCGGGTTCGCTGAAATCACGGTGAGTAGATACCGAGTGTGCACGATCCGAAGGACGCGCTACATTGCCGGCCTACTCGATGCATCCACATTAACTACTCTACAAAACATTACAAGGCCAATGTCGATCTGTGACATGGCGATCCTGAACTGCAATGTTCCATATAAGTCGGTCCAAAAGAGGCAGATAAGGCACTAAACGCCCGTATGCGTGACATGACTCACAGAATAGCATATAAGCGAGACAGCCAAGAGCTACCGACATAGTCAGACTTCTCGGCAGAATTACAGTAGATGTGCTAACTCATGAAATGTCAACCAAAATTTCAAAATACGTTCTCGTTTCGAAAAGATAAACTAAGTAGTGCTGTTAAACTAATCATGATGCAGCATAAATCTATAATGATCCAGTTACCACAGGGTGCCAGCTTTCGAAAGAACTTATTTTCGACTGCATGCAAGATCTGTACTCTGCAAAAAATGACTACTTATGTAGTCTGCAATTTTCTCATTGATTTTCGATGCCCTTGAAAATTTAATTATATTTCATGGAAAACGTGCATGAAAATATTCATTCTTTATTTATTCGGTAGAAAATCACGTCTTCTTCCGATTTCATACTCAAAAGAAGATTATAATTCGGTTTTAAAAAAGTTTCTAATCGTGAGACTTTTTAATACCGTTAAATGGCCGTTCATGAAACGTCATGTATCTGCATTTACGAATGTGCCTTGTAAAGTAAACAATATTGCTCAAATCCACTGCTTAATTTTATGAATCTCATTTGGTCTCCTCTTAACACCGTAGAGAAACGCACGGTTTTCCATACACGGAAAATATACAGCTTGTAGTTTTGAAACCCTGAATGCAAGTGTAACAGCAGGTCGGGTTCAAAATTATTCGGGAATTAGAAAAGTTCTTTAAAACCGAATTATACTCTTCTTTTGAGTATGAAATCGGAAGAAGACGTGATTTTCTACCGAATAAATAAAGAATGAATATTTTTATGCATGTTTTCCATGAAAAATAATCAAATTTTCAAGAGCATCGAAAATCAATGAGAAAATTGCAGACTACATAAGTAGTCATTTTTTGCAGAGTACAGATCTTGCATGCAGCCGAAAATAAGTTCTTTCGAAAGCAGACACCCTGAAGTAACTGATGCATTATAGATTTAGGCTGCATCATGATTAGTTTAACAACACTACTTAGTTTATCTTTTCGAAACAAGAACGCATTTTGAAATTTTGGTTGACATTTCATGAGTTAGCACATTGACTGTGGGGTTCCGTGTTCAAGGCACCATGAGTGCGAAGGCATAGGCCACAAATGGCCTCGTGAACTGATTGCAAACGTGGTCAGGCTTGATGAACTGTTAACTACATGACTATGTTGAAAGACAGCAGCTGATGAGGATAAAGCTACGTTGTCTTTGACCCAAGCCTCAGAACAAGGTGCAGTAAGCGGCAAGGGTAGGAACGGCAGAAAAAACTTACGGTAGTGAAGTCGGCGGTGAAAATTTGGGTCTTCACCTTGAAAAGGGACTCAATCTCGTTAGCCACTTTGGTCAGTTTTTCAGTTGACCTGCTTATAAGGAAAACGTTCATCCCATCACGGGCCAACTCGTGGGCGAACGCTTTGCCAATGCCGTCGGTCGCCCCAGTTACAATAGCCCAATCGCCTGCTTTTTTCAGGTCTGCCCGTTTGGAGAGGCAGAATCGTAGCAGAAAGAAGGTTATAAATGGACGAAGGAGATAAAACCCGCAATAAGCCGCGGCGACAATTCCAATCGCAGCAAACACGGTTGAAACCACCATGGTGGATGGCCCTAAATAGGCAATCAGTGCAAGCCCGAGTTGGAAGTTGCAACGGAGGACTAAAAAGAAGAGGATCAGGTAACGATGGTATTACTTTCTGGCGACTTCGAAACCTGTGTAATAGAACAGTTGTGAATGTATGTTAAACAAAAGCTTGGAAACAAAGCACAGCAGTCCAGAGTCAAATGTTAGACTGGAAATGATAGAGGCGTGTTGCAAGCATCCCGAACCAAAAAAAAACAAGTTTTACGCGTAGGATCTACTACTTCTTTGTTCTTTCCAACACGCCCACCAAGTGCATGATGATGTTTATATTTTGCAAAGTAAAGTCTAAAGTAATACGCGTTCTTTCGGTGAAACAGGTTTTTCCAATAGTTTAATGTGCCAGAAAGTACATGCGAGTAGGAGGACTTTGAATACCTTTAGGAAAGGGGAAACAAAGGGGTAGAATCCTAAACGGCACATTATTCTCTGCATATATTTACTACAGGGAAAGGATAGGGGTAGAGTTAACAGATGATATGAAGGCGGAAAAAGGGCACCAGCGAGTCAGAAATGCGTCTTGGTGCTCCTGTATCCGTGCTCTGCCCCCATATTCCCAAAGAGACAACTTATTGTAAAAGTAAGAAAGTGCGCCTGTAGCTGGGTGAACTTGGTGTCCTCATGACTTCTGGACAAGCCTATAAACTGCGAGATGATCCATTTGGCTAGGAAATTGATGTTGGAAATGGTTAGAAGATACAATAGTTGCTATTGCCTAGTGTGGTGCGTGTGAACAATGAAATGACACTTTTTGATTGAAAGAGTTCAGCTGGCATCGAAGCGCCGTAAAGTCGGGAGACGCATGCGACTTGTCGTTTCTGCCACAGCTGAACCTTGGTGGTGAGAAAGATGATGAGGGTCTGAAACGTACTCATTGGAATAAACAGCTGTGAGACCGACAAATTAATAAAACGTAAGCTAAATTTTATTTTACGCAATATTCCGATTCATTTATCTGCTCTGGAGAAGTCCTACCTATTTCTTCAGCCGCAGTTTAGGACGCACGGTCGCATATGCTGAACGATGAAGCTCACCTAATTGTGATTCTCCCATATTGTTAGGAAAGAATTGTTTGGCATGAAAGGGGAAGAGGGTTCGGTGTCAGCTATCGAAGAAATGGCTTATTTATCGGTCACTCAAACAGTGTCTAAACAATGGATAAATGGCAGAGTCGGAAGTGAGGGCACTATACTAGCAACGGCTTGGCACTTGAAACGAAAATGTCAACATGGAGTACTTTGTGCGTTTGAGATGAGGAAGTTAAGTCATGTAGTGATGCACTGTACATTAAAAACGGGGACTAGCTACTCACACTCAATTCAGCAAAATATTTTTGTGGCATCGGATGCTCTCTATGTGGAATTTTGAGGTGCAAATGATAGTAAGATGGCTGCGCACTACTGGAAAATAGTTAAGTTTGCAGAAGAAACCCAGAAGTTTAATATTTCAACGTACATAGAGGATCAGGCGTATTTCCTCGCCCATGATAAGCATTTTTGTTAGAATTCCAATGAAAGGCGACTGTCGGGAGACTATACTCGAGGGCAAGGGATCCGCTGTTGTAACTGTAGCAGAAACGCTATTCCTAGACAGAAATATTGGTATATCAGTTTAAGTAGCTTCGGTATAAGGTCTAGGAGTGACCGAAAAGGCGTTGTGTTTGAAGCGTATGGTGTACGATCATAAGTAGATTTTTTCCATGTTTGAGTGAGAGAAACTGCTCTTGTCCCTGCCCCTGAACCAAGCATCTAGTTTGATTTGCTATAAGTTATTGATGGAGTGGACAAAGATGTACGAGTATGCGGTTTGCTGTTAGAACTTATTTCCCCAAGGAAAAAAAAAACAGCCGGGTCCCCTACAAATTATGGGACCGTAACACAACAGAGGACGCCGAATACGGCTTCGTCAGAAAACAGTAGGCAATATCAAGCTGGCATGAATTGTCGCGGTTTTCAATTTCCACGATCTCCCCCAATCGGTGTGAGCTTGGAGAGACGGAAGAATGGCCGCATCCATTCACAACAAATGATGTCAACAACTACTAAAGAAAAGAGCGTAACGTTACGGTACAATTTGGACTGAGTGAGCGTTAGCGTTTAGCATATGCGACCATGAATCCGAGGCGGCAACTTTGAAGAAATAGGCAGCACCCCTCCAGAACAGATAAACTGACCAGAATATTGCACAAAATAAAACTTAGTTTATATCTCTTTCGCTCCTCGGTTTCACAGCTAAGTACCCTGCTGATCTCCAAGCTCGAGCTCGGAGATTTGCACTATAACAGGCTCCGAAACAATTGCTATGTCGCAATTTGGTATTTAACTTAGGACTTCGACAGAAGATGTTCCGTTATCGCCAGTAATTGCGAATTCTTGTAAAATCACGACGTTTAGAACACTGGAATCGTTAAAAAGAATTTCAAAATGAACCAACAAGTTCATATAATTGGAAAGGTACAAAGCTTTGTAACTAGGCGAGCAGCCGTTCGCTGAATCGTCGGCCATGGTTTTAGCGTTACGGCATGATGAAGGGACTGTGGGTTTCAGTACTTTTCATAAGAACTTTCGGGGCATTTTAACAAACCAAATAAAATTCTCCCTTGCTCCTACTTTTAGTAAAGGGAAAACACAGCACGTGACAGGGGGTAAGTGTCGCGGTGCTGGTTTTCTTCTGTCATTTTAAAGCGTGTTAGTTTCCTAACATCAAACAACAATCTATACGTTTAGAAAAGTATGTGAACCATGGTTCAATTGAACCATGAACTGTTAATTCAGCTGTCCGCAGAAATATTATTATTACAGTCGGACTCAGTAGTTTGATTGTGTGGATTATAAAAATGTTTTAGGAACAGCAATCTGACGCTACAACACAAGCAGTGAGCCCGGTCACCCTCACGATCTAACCGCCACTTCCTCGCAGGTCGAGCTGCGCGCTTTAACCTTCATTTGTCCTCGGTTTGTTGTAACCGACGATTGTTTTAAACCGTGGTATTGGTCCCCCTATTGGGGAAGTTGCGATCACATGACTGGTACTGACTATCTCCACCGCGACCTCCTGTTAAATCGCCTATTATCATCTTTCGATTCCCGAATTGCCTATTTTTGCGTTTCGATTTACATTTTTTTGCGTCGCTACATTTAATGCACGTAGAAAGACCCTTCTTCGTGCTATTTATTTGGTTTTCGAACGTCTTACCAATTCATTAGTGTTTACCTACTCAGTTTACCGATTATAAATGTTTGGCCTATCAGAGTTTTGTCCATTTCTCTATTTTGTTTGAATTCCGGTAATTAGACATTTTCTAGTCATCTGCCAACCTATTATCGTGTCTACGCCACTCTTTTCCCGAGCTAGTGCGTGTAAAGAGGTAACGCAATTCTTAGATAAAATATCTTTAGCATCCCGTCTGGTGGAACCAACATTCGATACCCCAACATCTGACGTCTACAAGCACAGATCCACGTTATCCTACTTGGCACCTACAATATCCAACGACCGATTGGTGAAGGTCGAGAGGTTAATTTCAATTTTATGGCTCAGGATTTTGCTTTCGTCTCCACGGCTATGGTGACAGTGCTCAACGCCAGAGGTGCCGACAAACAAGTCAATCTAGCCGAAACAACTCCCGGATATACTCCCAAGACAATATACCATAATCCCCTTAGAGTAGATTATCAACTTCTTACATTCTCTTACCTTTTTCACTGATACAGTTGGGTTTATAAACTGTAATCTTGTTC
Organism: Spirometra erinaceieuropaei; assembly: GCA_902702965.1. Lineage (NCBI taxonomy): Eukaryota > Metazoa > Platyhelminthes > Cestoda > Diphyllobothriidea > Diphyllobothriidae > Spirometra > Spirometra erinaceieuropaei. Next base: position 411,157 of record CACRXP010000502.1, read on the forward strand.
CCCATTCCTGTATCCTTAATTGCATGAGTGACCGAACGTGATCAAAATTTCGCCAAAGGGGACCCTAACTAAACTGTCTTAGGAATAGGCTTCGCCGATATACCAAACAAGGGTTCTGCCAAAGAGTTAGCTCCTGACAACGTCAATCGGACATGTGTGAAGGGAAGTAGACGGGACGCTACCTTGGTGGAAGTGGGTGTAAAACCCTATTCATCCCCTGTTTTAACACCCCAGACGGTTTTTACACACTCCCTTACTCGCCTGTTATTGGCTCGACGCCCTGACCACTCCTAGCACCCGATGTATTCCAGTCTGATTAAAATTCTCAAGATTGGCTAGTTCAGCCATCCATCTTTATCACTGATGTTCCTCCGCTTTGCCACACTCAACGCACTTTCGCTTCCTGTCACCTACTTCACGTAAGCTAACAATCATCATCGAAATATTAATTTCAACCCCTTTCCCAATCGCGATGGACACTCTCATTAAGTTATCTGACAACCGGTATCGCTAGCGAGCGATTATTCAGCCTACACCAAACACCACAGCAGATCACGGACGATTTTGTTCTGGAGCTGGGTAAGCTGGCTTCGCTTGTCTCCTCTAATCCAACAGAAACTGACAGCAACAAGCTTGTATTTCACCGGTTCGTGACGGGCCTTCGTGATCGTAGGCAGCAAATATTTTCTTATTTCGTTTTCCCCCAGACGTCGCGACGGCCTTATAGTAGTGTCACGAGTATGATAACTACCACGCATGGACCCATCCAGGAGACATAAAGAGCAACGTACACAGGGCTCAGGGTACGCACGTCAGATCAGTTTGTTGACTGCCCGGTCGATTGCCGAACGCCTACCTCGGTTGTCAGTACTGTGATACACAAGGGTCAAAAGAGTGACTTTGTGCGCACAATCTAAGTCGTAATTTCAGACCTTTTGCTCCTGCATGCGTGCATGTACTCTCATTCTGCCCGTTATATATAATAGACGTGGAATATGCTGCTCACACGAAAAGGGCCCTTACTGACACTGACGCGAATGTTTTACTCGTAAAGACCGGGTCTATCCATCCATTATTGCTCTACCTAGTTGCCGAATCTTATACAACATCTAGCCTACGTGCTGAAAATCTTACCACAGTTGAAGTTGCTTGCAGTGTCGTTTCATCCTTGAGACTCGGTCTACCGATTTCAGTCATATTTTCTTATTTTCTCCAAAATCGACAGGGATTTCATAATGGGGACATAATTCTTTTCCGATGACGGCTCTATTATATGTGTCAAGGAATGTCACATCCAAATAAATAAATAATTTTTATTAAAGACCTGTCGGGGCCCATCAAAGCAAGTAAAAATAAATCTACATAGGACTTTTGGACGAGGTAGGCAAAATCTGTATAAAATGCAATTCATAGTTTCCGAATTAGTAAGCCGTTAAAAAATGATGAGCGAACAGTGAAAAAAACCACTCAAGAAATTAAAAAATGATTGGATTAACTTTACAGGAGAAAAAACTATCGCTCATCATGAGACAAAAATGCGGACAGGACTGGACTGCATGTGGCGGTGTATAACGGACTTTAATCGGACATCGTCAGGGCAGAAATAAATGTCAACATTGAGAGGTACGTATGCGAGTCAGACAGGACTGGCCTGTATGCGGTATTAAATAAATTTTTATTTAATGCCAGTTTACAGGCATTGTCAAGGGAAGAGATTAAACATAAATCCGACCGGCAGTGATAAAAACTCCTGAGCATAAGGGATAAAAATAGAGTTGATGGTAGTTTTTGTAGTTTGGAGGACTCAGGAGAAAAAAACTGCCGGCGTTGGTAGAATATCGACCGTCAAGAAGGGGGGAGGTAGCAGGGTATCGGAGATTATCGGACGTCAAATTGCTTTCAAGAAGTTGGGGATAGTCAAAGTAGAGGCGTTGAGGAACAGATGTTGAGACCGGCCATAGTGTTCAGAGACCACAAACGCCATCGCTACGGTACAGTCGATCAGTAGATTCAGCACCCAAAATTTGTGGGAGCTTTTCTGAATGCAAAAATCGAGTAATAGTTCTCTAAAATAAAGAATAATTTTGCAGAGTTTTCGCACTCATGGGTAGTTTATTCCAAATAGCAATTGCATTTACAGAAAAGAACCGACGATATTTAACAGTACGTGCCAGAAGCAGAAATAAGAAGACCTCACAGTGTCTGTTACGTCAGGGTGGACATGATGTCTTAAAGAGGTGAGTGGGTTAAATGTGTGATTATATAAGAGTTTAAATAGCAAAAATAGTCCCTTTAGTAATCTACGGAACCATAAAGGATCGAGGCCTGTAAGCCGGCAACGTTCTTGGTAAGACAAATGTCGGTGTTCCGGGGTTAAAATTCTCTTGGTAAAAAAGTGTTGAACGGATTCTATTTTCTTCCGCACGAGGCTAAATAAAAACGAACAGTATTCCAGACCAGTTCTAACGTACATGTTGAAAAGGCGCATTCTAATGTCCCTAGTTTTAAAATTTCGGAGGATAAACCCCGTCGTTCTACGTGCTTTGGAGACTATCAAGGCACAGTGCTCCGAGAGATTGAGACTCTTGGAGTATGATACGCCCAAATCCTTTATAACCCCTGGCACATTTATTGCGTGACCTTCAATGCTTAGTTGAGGTTGGCGGTCGTCGCCAACCACCATGACTGAGCACTTATGCCAAGAAAGAGAAAGGCGCCATGTGCGGCACCACTGGGCGAAAGCCTGTGGATCGCTCTTTAGGAGCTCAAGCACGATGTCATGATCTGACGGCCTATATCGATATGCAACTTTAAGATCATCGGCATACATGAAAGGCTTACCATTCTGAAATAAATCGGGTACATCATTAACGAAAAGGCAAAATAAAAGCGGGCCGAGTACACTACCCTGAATGACTCCACTCCTCACACGTGTGGGCTTGGAGATGGTATTGGAAATCTTAACTGGTTGTGTGCGAGTGCCCAAATAAGAGGATATACAATTCAAAAGTTTGCCACCTATTCCGAAAGAGGACAATTTCAAGAGGAGAAGAGCATGGTCAACACGGTCAAAAGCCTTAGTGAAATCGAAATATACTGTGTAAAGAGCAAAACCATGGTCCCTAGATTGGACAACATAGTCAAAGAA
>CACRXP010000502.1:415881-440550 GCA_902702965.1 Spirometra erinaceieuropaei
ACACAATATTCCGACATTGGTGGAACAAATGTTCCAAACGCCCGGCCGAAAGGCTGTTCGTCAAAATTGAGGAAGGATTTCCTAATCACATTGAGAATACCCATGGCCTTTTCGATACCTTGGCGCAATGAGAGGATGGGTTGAGAGTTGGCGTCATCCACACACCGAGGTCTCTTTACTCGTCGACTGATTCGAGTTGGTACCCTCCTGTAGAGTAGTGAGATTCAAATCTCAACGGCTTCCTGTTGCTAGACCGTTATCAAATATGTTGGCATCTGTTAAGGTTGAGGTCAAGATACCACCGATCACGCCATTGTAACAGGTGGTCGGATTGTTTTGCAACTGTAACGAACCTTCCGGCTTCTCTTTTGATTTCTACAAATTGAGATCATCGACAATCATTACGCGCTCGCAGTTCAGACAGTCTAGGCAGTCATTCACATTTATTAAGAATAGAACTGGACCCAGAACGCTCCCCTGCGGAACGATAATATGAACGGATGCCCATTCCGATTTAGCGTTACCGATACACACGCGCCTAGATTTGCCCCTAAGAAAATCGGCTAACCATTTCAACTGATTTAAATTCACGCCCATTTGACGTAGATTAGACATAAATCGTCTGTGTGGAACACTATCATATGCCTTTCTGAAGTCAGTGTACACTGCGTCGACTGATAAACCCATTTCGATTGATTTTATCCAGCTCTCCATGGCTACTAGCAGGTTAGTAAGACAGGATCGGCCCCTTCGAAATCCATGCTGATGCAAACTGAACAAGTTATTTCCTTCAAGACTTCGCATCGGCTCCGTTTTTATTACCCTATCCATCAGTTTGTAACTGATGTTTGTGAGGCTCACTGGTTTGAAATTATTTAGGGCTGTTCCCTTGCCACCTTTATGTATGGGGCTTACATTGGCTTGCTTCCAGTCGATAGGCAGAGCCCCGGTCTCCATAGGGGTTTTGAAGATCTTAGATGACGGGGAGGTCAATTAGTCTGAGAGTTCATTTAGGACTTTTGCGAGAACGCCGTTCGGATCAAGCGTTTAGGTAGGCTGTAGTTTACTTAAAGTCCTCCTTACCGTGTCTGTTGTGAAAGCCACCGTGCTAATTGCATTGTTTGATTGGACAGTTGGGTGGTAAACCCTTCCACCAAAGGCCGGTTCCACGGCATAAACAGACGCGAAGAGATCGATTAGCAGGTTCGCCTTGTCTGAATTATCGGTCAACGTACTTTTTTGGTAAACTTTTTGGCAGGAAATGCCGTCCTGGTTGCGTTTCGTCTTATTCGCGTACCCGAGAATCTTTTTGGTATTTCGCGGGATATTTCTGAGTATTTTTGTCTCAGATTCCGTTCGTTTTCTCCTTAGCAGATTCCGACATGTATTTCTCTGCTTTTTAGCACCAGTGACATTCTCTGGCGTTCTTTTTCCAAAGTCATCTTTTCAATTTAGGGTTCTTCTTTATTTCTGCCGTCACTCAATCTAGTCGTGAAGTGCACGGTTTCCTCCTAAGTGGGCAATAGCTCTCTATCAAGTGAAGCATTACGTTCTTGAAGAAGAGCCAATCGCTTTCTGGGTCAGGTGCTTGTGCAGCATTCCAGTTCAACTTCTGTAGCAGATTTTTCCTTCGGGAATAATCTCCTTTCCATTTATTTCTTTCCACAGCAGCCCAAATTTCGGGTGCGAAAAAATGGTTCTACTCCCAAACAAGAACGCAGTAGTCATTTCGGCCAAGGGGCGAGTGCGAGTCCAATTCAAGAATGTTACTATCATCCGTAGTGATGATCAGGTCCAAACAACTTGACTGCTGTCCATCTCGGAATCGAGTGTCCATTTTAACGTGCTAAGTACGTAACTCATCAGTGACCGATTGCGTAAATTTCTGTTCGAAGGAGTTTTCTGATTGCGTGAAATGTATCAAATTCCATTCGATGTTTGGACAGTTGAAATCACCAAGTAGCATTATGTGTTTGCACTGACAAATTTAGTTTATCTCGGTGATAAGTGCATCGCCGCATCCGTCCGCTGTCCTGGCGGTCTGTAAACCAGGACCATATGGAGGCTTGGATGGTCTGTCACTTTCAAGTAAGAATTGAGTATTTCACAACCGCTGTTCCTACATGACGAAGGCTCAGCTCTGACGTGGTTGATGCCATCTCGTATAAATATCGTAATCCCCCCAGTCCTTCGTCCATTTCGTTTCATTCGAAGAAGCTGAAATCCATCCGGCGCAACTTTCGCGTCTTTCATCTGCACATTTAACCATGTTTCTGTTAAAGTGATCAAGTCGGATTGGAAATGGGCCACGGTGAGTTTTATTTCACTCAATTTGTGGAATAAACTCTGCAAGTTTGCGTACATCATTTTTATTATATTTGGTTGTTTAGATCTCCGGAAATTGTTTGCTAAAGCTTTGGACTAACAGTTACTAGTGGATATTTTACATGACGTGCCAAGTCCACCAATCGATTTTGACTTTGCTGGCGACTGTTGGAACTGTACACCAGTGCTTTTGCCGTCAATGTCACGGGATGACTCCACAAAAAGAACGTTCAACTATTTCAACTTGGTTGTCTGCAATTACCAGATTCACTCCACTTTCGCTCTGTCATTTCCCCAGTGCAGCTACCAGCGCCCTCATTTTTATTCGTTGGACTGGATGATAGCTCGGTTGAAAAAACACTCGACGATGGTTGTTTCGTATCCTGGACTTTCGCGACAAGCTGAAATCTGCTTGCTGTTTGTTTCCCTGTACGACTTTAAGCTGTCTCTGTCGCATTCCCGGTGCGTTATTTCTAACTAAAGACCCCAAATGGAAGATCTTTTGGATTTCGACGACCTCACTGGGATCTTGGGTGTCATTCAGTAAATTTTGGAATGGCGGCGGATCGTGTTTCGTCTTGTCTTTTTGGGTGTCACCAGGAGCTTCAGGAACTGCTTGCACTACCACAGAACGCGATCTCTATGGACAAGAACTGATGGTTGTATCCTGATGTCTTTTGCTGGCGGTAGACTGAGTCTCAGACTCTGGAACTGCCTTTATGGCTGTATCCAGGTTTGTTGCTAAGTTGCTCACGTCCGTGCTGCAACGTCTTTATTTGGCTGCCTCACATGACTTCTTGCATTAGAGCTAGCTACACATGTGAAGGACGAGTTGCTAGCTCTTCTTTGTGGCGTAGGTGGGTCCATGCGATTGCTGCCTACCGTTTTTGGGTTGTCGATCGTTGCTTTATTTTGGTGCAGACGGGCCCTCTATGATCCAGATTCGCCAACCTTAGGGGAATGCGAGGAGCAGTTCCATCACCGTCTGCCTCTTTTTTATTTCTCTTCATTTCGATTGAGCCGGAAGATTTGTCCAACGACTTCGTTCGTTGCCTCCTGTTTCACTGAGCGTGACGTCTACAGCCTTTTTCTGTTTTTTTTTGAGATTCCTATGGTCCGGCTCAATGATGTTTTTCGTGGCTTTCATATCGTGCTCAGGGGTTTAATTTTGCTATACTTGAGGAGTGATGGTATTATTTCAGTGAGGAGATCGACGTCTACTTCTATTTTCGAGACTCTGTTGGTGAGTCCTCGGTGTCCATCACAGCGTATCGACATTTGACTATCTTATTTATTTCTAGCCGATCTCAGTATTGTACTGCGTTCTTCAGGATTGGTGGTCGGTGACCTCTCATGCTCAGCCGAGAGCGAGTCAAGTATTTCCGGTAAAATTTTATCACAGGAAGTAGAAAACGGCTTACAAATAACCGATAGGTCGCCTTTTTCTCAGTACATATTATTTTCTTGGGAACTTGGCTGTCCGGGCGTGGTCTAGTGGTAATAAAATCTACAGACAAATTTGAACCGATTAGAGCCATGGTCAGGTCACAGGCTCCCCTCATTCAATGTTGTCAAAGGCGACATTCTGTGAATTGGCAGAACCAGCTCCGCGCACCGGAGGAAGTACTATCTAAATCACACACTGCTACCAGAGGTAGAGCTTCAGAAGGCTCTGGATGTGTGGATAACTTTCTCACCAAAGCCATCATTCCACTGCTTCAAAGTAACCAAATAAGCGATTTGCATCTTATATCTCATCAAGTGGGCTTGTGCGGAGTTCGACAAACAGTGCTTTAACGAGGTTTTCGGGATGTTCTTGCGGCCACAGCTGGAATTTGTCCTTGACGCCCGGAGACCGTGGTCATGTACAGATCGCGTCATCCTCTAAAAAGTTTAATAACGGGCAACCAAGTTTGTCAGAGGTCAAAAACCGAACTTACGAAAGTCGACTGTCTAGTCTTGACCTCTGTCCCCTGGACTACAGGCAGTTGCGCGGGAACTTAATTTAAACGTTTCGCATGCTGCGAGGTCGGGATTGCTGCCTCGCGTCGAGCGACCTTTTTGAGTCGGCCATCACTACTGCTTGAGAGAACATCCTCCAAAACTACGTGTGATTAGGGCAAGAGTGGACGCAAGGAAAGTCACCTTCATCCACAGGATGATTATGGCATGAGACGATCTGTCTGTGGACACATTTAAGAAGAAGAAGATTGTACATTAGAGGGAAATGTACCACCACGTCATCACAAACCAGCAAAATTTCCCCCTTGTACCACCCCATACGTTATACGCTACAAAGTATGCTACCCACTATATTTAAGCAACATTATCACGTAACACTTTCGTTAAATGCCATCGTCGGACGTCCACATGCGAACTAATGAATCCTGACAGAAGCATACGCGTTCCTTTCTATATTATTTGGTCCATTTCAGCACCGCGCGGTGATTATTTTACAACCTTGGCACAGTGTGCATGCACTGATACATTCATACAAGTACTGCATACTACAGCTATGTATATATATTCCTGTTTTGTGACGTTATTGTGACCAATAGGGAGTTCAAAGGCGCTCACCTACCCTTCCCATAATAAACCGGATTGAACTGAACTGATGGCATCCCCTCTTATTTAGCCGAGTTATCCAGACATATAACTTCATAAAGCGGCTCCATAAGATAGTCAAAGACGACAGAATACGGAATGTGTAGGAGGTTAACCGGTCTATCGCGAGTGGACGTAAAAAAAGGCGGCCGTAAGAACGCAGCGCGATGATAAGTTGATGTTGAAAGATGTGTCAAATTTTTCCACGGTCGCAGTTTTAGGTCAGTATATTTTTAAGGGTAATAGTCAATGACTTCTAGAACCCTACTGAAAACGGTACATGCAGTTTTTCACTTTAAATAAACATGGTACTAAAGTGCTTTCAGTAATATATACACTTAACATAATATTTCCTTAAGGACGCAGAACCGAAACTCGAGAACATTCAGTTGTAGATGATAACGCCAAAATGAAATGACAATCATCCGCATTAGCGGTAGGTGTATGCCAGGCGTTGGTTTGGCAGAACAGAGCTGTTCTGTCCAGACAAGCGGTATTTTTCATGGAAATCTACATCTGGTTTTGCTTACATGTCTCCGTGGAATCCGCCATTATCACGTTCTCGGGAAGCCCGTTCCAGGTGCGGACGAATCGCTGTGAAAAAGGGTATCGGCAAACGTCCCGGAAGCATTGGGATACTCTAATTTTTAGAGAGTTCGCACGCAGGCTTGGTTTTGTGCCAGGGTGAAGAAATCGTCGAGGTTTAGGGCCCAGTCCCGGTTCCTCAATATCCGATACGCCTGCATGAGATCTCCTCGGATCTGCCTGTACTCAAAAGGAAATATTTGAAGTTCACTAAGTCTGCTGTTGTAAGGTAAAGTCTTGAGGCCTTTCGCAATTTTCGTCGCCCTCATCTAAACTCTTTCTAGAAAACTTACAGTCTTTATTAGCCACGGGCGTCACGCTTGGATTCCATATTCCAGATGCCAACGATTGACCGGCCCGTATACTTTTCCAAATAACTGTTTGTCTATACTTATGAAAGTTCGTTTAATTGCAAAGAGAACACTGATTGCCATTTTGGCCGCCGTTACGCATTGAGAAGAAAGCATAAGAGACGATAGAATGTTGATCCCAAGATCTTTTCGTCTGGTCACAATTCAAAAGCACCTTCCGCCAAGCAGGTAATGATGATTCTCTCCATCGGTTCTGCCATTCGTTTTGAGTCGCAGCGCGACGCACTTCTCAAGGTTAAACTTCGGCGGGTCTTTAATAAAAATAATTCAATTAAATTAAATTTGTCAGACCATTCGCATAGGCAGTTCAGTCCCTCTTGCAGGGCCCGTTCATCATTCTCCCCGTTGATCGCTCGCCATAACTTGATGTCATCGGCAAACATGACAGTCCAGTCCAGTCCAGTCCAGTCCAGTCCATTCATAAATTCATTCATGGACACGTCAAAACAAAACGCCTTTTCATGTCACTGCAATACTCCCCGTCTCAGTAGAAAAGAGCTCGAATGTGAAAAGTGGGTACAAATTTGATAATGATTAGGCATACTGTACAAGTTGGTAACAATCAGGATACGGGCATGACGACTATTGCGCATAGGGGGTGGAATTGAAAGGGGAGGGAAATGAGCTGGGTTAGCAGGTTGAAGCAGAGACGGGGAAATCTGAGAAGACGTTGTGGCAGATGAGAGAGGCCGATCTGTAAGGGCAAGCGAAATAGGGTTATTATAAGGCGCTTTCAACAGATCGATCGATAGCACTTCGGTGTGATCACTACGGACGATTATAAAATGCTTGTCCGTACGCGTAGGGCTCAAAATAGTTCGTCGTAGGGTCGTTGTGGTGGCTTACGAACACTATCTACACGGACAAATACGAAAGAAAACGTTAGCAAATTAGGATCAGTATATGACTTGCTTGCTGGAACGCGCGGAGGCATGGCCGGAAAATTTACCACTGCTTGGTGCTACCGTTAGACATAATCGGTAGCATCCAGTTCGATTAAGCTTTGGGGTGGCCTGAAAAAGTTCCAGGGAATCCATAGGGTAGTCCCGTAAACAACTTCGGCAGCGGGGCACTCTAGGTCGGGTTTTAGTGTGGTGCAGATGCCGAGCATGACCAAAAAGAAATGCTCACTCCAAAGAGTGGGGTTATCAAATGCCCGGAGCGAGGTTTTAGATGACAGTGGAAACGCTCAACTAGAATGTTGGATGAGAGATGGCAAGCTGTTGTACGTATGCGAGAGCACCAGAGGAGGCCTGTAAGGGCCTCAAAATGTTTAAATCCAGATAGCTGGCCTCGGTCGATGATAGTAGTAGTCGGGACACCATAATGGGAAATCCAATGTTTTTAAAAGGCAGAAGAAACAGTTTCTGCAGGGACGTTTAGAATCGAAGATGCGATGGGCCACCGCGTAAATCATTCAGTAGCAGTGGACAAATGGTTGCAACCTGAAGAAACTCTACCAACAAGTGAATGCAGACATCGATTCGCATGGAGCACTGGTTTTTTGTAGTTGCAAAGTCACAGAGTCTGCTTGTTGGTGTAACATATGTTTGTAAGGCCGATATTTAAATGTCTTAGGTGAAAGTTGAATGTGGAGTGTACTGAATCCATACGCGCCCGCCATTTGCTGAGAAGTCACACGCAGACAGTTAAAAGCGTAAGTCTGCCTTCATCCTGCTAAATATTATCGGAAGAAATCTGGGTTTTAGAAAAAAGGTATCAAGAGAATCCTACAGATCTTAAGCAAAAATAAGGCAATGGAACCGGAGTCTTCACAGTGTCCAAGCAAACCCTCTGCTTCAGTGGTAGTAACCTTTGTTTTCTTTGTTTTGCGCCATTCATCCCTAAGCAAATTCGCCGTGTCATCCCTGATATCATATGGCCCCCTTATAGGCGGGGTCGGCAGGATGGCTAGACGGGGCCACATCCTCTTCAGTTCGGAGCATAGGAAGTATTCAGATGCCACGCGTTTTTATGCATCTTTAAAGATTCACAAAATAGGTCTATTTCACGTTGTCCTATTTTACTGTAACCACTCCCCCTAAAGATTATACTGGAATCCCAGCTAACCATATGTCTGAGGAATAAACCAGATGGGTGCTAAACTGCATCCAACTAGCTGCATTAGTCTAAAGCTCAAACTTAAGCGAAGTGACTCGTGATCATCTGCATGAATTCCCTGATGGGTAAAAACTTGAAAGCCTCCATCAGCACAGGGAATCTAAAACAGATTAATAGTAAAGACACTATATGAGCGGCATTTTTAAGCTGTTGAAGTGCATTCGATAAACCTAACCATCAATTACCTCTGTGTGGATGACTCGTGAACCCCCTGATCTCGATTTTAATGGACTGATATGTAAGCGGTAAAAGCAACAGATTACCCCGTGAAGTCTACCGTTAGTGAGCCGAGGGCTCCGTTTCCATAGCTCAGAACGGTATTCATCCGATTGGGTTCAAACTCGGTTCACAGTGACTTTCCTGTAGGTGTGTATCTCTTTTACTCACGAGTGGTAACCCATGGAGGTCACCACACTCATATTGCTGACTGGTCTTTTACTGTCGAAATAGTCGCCCATCATTGGCGTAACTTTGCGCCTCTCTCGTTCCACTCATATCGCATTTGCGTATATACGTTTCATGAAACGTCTGCGGACTTTTTCTAAGACATCCTCAGCTTGATGAACGATGCGGTACGCTCTGCAAGGCCGACCATGCGCCATTCTGAACAGCGTTGATCACAGGCTGTGTAAACGTTTTGTAGATGATCCTTATGTATCTGTCAGCCACTGCACCTGTCTACTGGCCGGCTCGGACAGTGACTGGGGCCTGGGAATGGGGAGGGGGAATGAGGTGGACGACTCAGCACATCTTCCTCACTACAAACAATCTGACGCGCATGAAGCTATCACGTTGCGCTAAAAGCCGTAGTTTGGAAGATTGTCAACTGACGGGATAACTTGAACCTCGCAGTCGGCCCAGTGTTTTGTGTTGTATAGAGTGGCCGGCTGGTGGTCTAAGAGTCAGGTTGCAATGGCTCCTTCTTAATGTGGCATTTATGGCACTCCCACTCCGTTTGATCGGAGCCGGGTGTGACGGCACGTCTATATGCGGATTCGGTCGTGCCAGCTCCCTGTTGTTGTTGTTGGTTAAGAAAACCTGGTCATTTGCTGCGTGGCCCGGGGTGCGTGGAGTGGACCGCCAAACTGCAGGCTCGACCGCGCTATCCACCTGCGCCCTCCCCCGCCTCCGGCCTTCATGACTATGTCTCGACACCGGATCCAGGTGGTGGAGGAGGAGAGAGTGCGGTAGATGCGGTGAAAGTCTACTATCACTATGAACTAGTTCACGCGCAAGTCACCGTCCTTGGTCACGACGTTGTGGGGCACACGGTGGACTTCGTCGGAAACGACGGTCGAGCTGTCACTGTTTCCTAGTGAAGTGGGTAATGTTCTATTGTTCGGGAACCCCTTGGTATGTAGGCCCCTACCGGATTTTCCTTGTCGATGACGCTGCAACCCAGTAACCCCTGTCCGCAGACCACTAGACGCTCCAGGACTGACCTTTTCCAGACTGTCGCAGATAGCCTCGACTATAGACAGCCTCTTCCCCCAACCCCGACGCCTTATGCGGTCAACGCCAACCTACAACGAAATTGACCGGCGCCTATGCCGGCGCTCGCTACAAGTTACCTCTTAGGCCCCTACCATATGTCATACCGTCACCATGAACCCGAAAACGTCAAAAAAGTATATCGTGGGCGCCAAGAACACCGAACTGTTCCAGGTTTATTAAGAAACAGCAACCCTTCTGCAGAAAGCACGTGGATAAGAAGCTATGGAGATATTTAAGTTTCGGCCCTCTTTTTCTCAGGTCGTCTCAGTTGCCAACCTGGTCCGATTACGTTCCCTCCCGTAGCCTGCATGATTGCACCCCATTATCTCACTCATCTAATTTTACACTTATTCAAGACCCAGCTCTTGTATCCAAGCCCCTGTTCGGTCTGGTCTGGACCTGGTCGGCCGGATTAGATATGCATTTTTGTGGCCTTCTATTTCAGAATATAAACAACTTCGTGCGTCTTGGGGGTTTATTCGAAATAACAAAGACGTGGAGAATATCGCGCCCAAAACTTGCCTTTGCGTCGAGATGCGCCTAACACCTTTCCTATTTTCCGCTTTGTAGCCTTCCTGACTGCTGTATGTTGTGCTTGAGCTTTTGCCTTTGTACGTATGCGTAGTTTTTCTTTTCAAAATTTCAAAATCGTCATGGAGTAATCCATTTCTTATCTTACGGTCTGCTGTTTTAGCCCTCCGTTGCGACTCCCAATCCAGCCTCACTAATTGCCAGTTTGCGACCATCCACTATGTCGGTTTTGCTTGCCTTTGCGGTGATTGGAATAGTCGCCGTGGCTTACCTCGTGTTCTACTTCCTTCGCCCGTTCATAACCTTCTTCCTGTTACGATTCTACCTCTCCAAACGGACAGACCTTAAAAAAGCGGGCGATTGGGCTATTGTAACTGGGGCGACAGACGGCATTGGCAAAGCGTTCGCCCACGAGTTGGCTCGGGATGGGATGAACGTCTTCCTTATAAGCAGGTCAACTGAGAAACTAACCAAGGTGGCCGACGAAATCCAGTCCCTTTTCAAAGTGGAGACCAAGATTTTCACCGCCGACTTCACTACTGTAAGTTATTTGCTGTTCCCGCCTTTGTGGCTTAGACTGCTTGCGAATGGGTAACGTCTTCATTTTTGTCACTTGACAATCTTTTAAAATTACCTCAGTAAGAAAGATGTAGAAGTAATGGCTTGTGTTGACAAGTCAGCAAGATTAACGAGGTCGATTGTGTCTGCGCTCGTGCATACTGGCACTTGTCATGACTGTGATCATGCCTGTCCTAGCCGGTGACGACGCGTAAAGATGTGCGGCAATGAAAGTGGGATGCTCGACTAGTGCTCTTGTACAGCTACGATGACCGAATACCGAGGGCTCAAGAAGCTTCCGCATGCCTTAACGGGCCGTGTTGACAACATTTTGAGTTGGCCTTTTTGACACCTCCAGGTAGTCAGGGGCGCCGGATCTAGTGCAGCAATACTGAACTCATGGGCAGATGACGAAAAACTTGCCAAAACCGCGTCAGTCGTCTGGTTTGAGAAAAATGGTGTAACTCACTTCAAGAATACTTCTTAGGCGACGATGGTTAAACACTTGGTTTTCACCCATCTCACACACAACCTAGCACTCACATGGCAGACCGAACGGATGCCCGGTTACGCGCAGATGTTTGTGGTGATTGCCGTCACGTCGGTCTATAGAAGCCTTATAAGGATTGCCAAACCCTTCGCGTAGCATTGACTTGGGAAATAGTGTCGTCCTTACGCTATTCATTTGTGGCTAATCTGACCTTCAGGTATTTCAGGCTATACTTTTCTGAGTTGACTGTCATTAATCCCTAAGAGTGCCTTTTCCTGAACAGCGATACAGCTCAAAAACACTTTAGTGTTTCAGTCGTTTGCAGGTAAGCCGACTGATTTAGACAGCTCAGCCACGCGCGATACCAAACTCTGTAGGCCATCACATTTTTGACGCAAACTACACAGTAGTGTAGTTGAGGTCAGTCAGGCGGCGTGCGGCTGATAATTCGACACTGTCAAAATCGCGTAGGATGCCTCCGAAACTCCAGTCAAGTCGTAGTCGGACGGAATGTGTGGCGGAGTGCAACCTTATCGAATGCCAGACCTAGCATCAGACTGCGGGTAGATATTGTTGTATACCAAGACCTGCGTTGTAGTTGAACGGGATTAGGCTATGATTATGCCGACACACCATCTAGACTCATTAGTCACAAGGGCTCATGGTAGACAGAATGGAATCTCGCAGCGTATAGTGCGTTACCGATCTGAAGAAATTTCGGCCGAAATTCTGAAATGCGTTTTTGATTAGGAAGGACTACCTAGGAGGGGTTACAATGCTGATTATCAAGCGACAGATCCTATAGTATTTCGGACTCGCCAGAATGTCGGCTTTTGAATGCACTTCCTTTCGACCTCCCATAGAAGCTACACTCGACAAGAAATGACTACTTATGTCGCATGTTTTTTTTTTCACATTGATCTTCGATGGTCTTATAAATCCAAATATTTTTTTATAGAAAAGCCGCACAAAAAAGGCTTTGTTTTGCTCGTTTGGTAGAAAATAGCACTGTCTTTACATTTTCTACCCGAAGAAAGCGTATATTTGGGTTTTGAAAAAGTTTCTAATGTCTACGAGACTTATGCCGCGGTAGTTCTGGCAGTTTGTCTGATCTTTTTGAGAACGGATCTAAGAATGACCAGTCTCCCGTCATTGGGAACAAGCTCATTTCCTCGCGCATGTGTCGATGACTTCGCTCTGAAAAAGCAGTCACGGGACGCTTCGTAAGATCAAGAGGGATGAAACTGCTTCAGATTATAGAGAGGACGAGGTGGTTTGGTATTCGAGCGGGCGTACGCGTCCAAACTGTCCACACCAGTGTTCAACCTTGGTCGAGTTGCCAGCAATGAAGCTGTTAATTGCATCGCGAGCAGTCACTGGACGCAGGGGCGCCACCACTAACTTAACGAGTAATTTGATGAAACCTTGGCCTCACTGACATGTGAGATCCGTTCCACGGAGGTTGCAAATCCATCCCAATAAATTTCGTGGTCATCTCTAGCCGACTTTGCCACTATTTCCAGTGTTATTGGAAAGACTCGTTGCTGAACCTGGCTCGAGCTGTGTGGATAGCCAACTGCAAGATCATTGAGCCGATCGAGTTACTACAATGCCGATGGGTGAATCTGAGAATCCTCTCGACTGCCTTGTCGACTGAGGGCTTCAAGGACAACCATTTGCCACTGCTTTCTTCGACCGGGGTTGCGATGACAGATTTGCTTCGTGTGTTCAGAGCCTCGACTGTGCTGGGTTGTCGTAGTCTTGCAGCATTAATGAGTCTTGCAAGTGAAAATTGGTAGCGGATAAGAGGTTGACTTGCAAGCGTGTGCAAATCAGAACATAGACTGCGTTTCCAGTTTTGAAACGTGATGTCGGTCTGCTATCATGCGTCCAGCTACGGTACGTTGAACTGACTAAAATGTAGTCACTCTGACTGACCTTATGAAAAGTATTTGACTAGCAGGTCAACAGATGTTTGCAGAGATACTGAAAACTTGTGTTGGTGACGATTAATCGGTTCCTGTCAGCAGATTTCAACATCCTCTTCCCATTGCTGTACCGAGGACCAGACCCAAAGCGAACAATGAGATGACTGGAGAGTTTTTTATCAGTTGCAGGTAGGTGTCTTTATGACTCTGGTCGGCAGCTGACGTTGGCGCGTGCACGAATAGGACGGGTGTTCGTAAAGGCCCCATAAGTCGTACGTAGGCCAACCGGTCATTGACTGGTTCTCACGCAAGCACTGTAATGTTCGAATGTTGCGAAAGGGAGGTTATCACACCGTTTCTAACAGAAGGATCGCTTTGACTGTCGTAAGTAGAGTTAACTCCGCTAGCCTGAGTATCAGATTCTGATTTCAAACAAGCAGCAGACATTCACGTGCTCATAAACCTTGCTCGCTGTCAGTGTCAAGGGACATTTGCACATCCCAACATCCAGTGCTAAGCGTCTGTTTCTGATTGAGTGATTCATCTCGAGTACCATTCGCCTGTACCAGTAGACAAGGGTTCCCGAAAATCTTGTAAACAAGTTGCTCCCTTGCAGCCACTCGGTCTACCCGTCTGACTTTCTCTCTTCGGGCGCTTTTGCTCAAAAGTCAGACATCAAGGCGACAATGACAAATCGGCTTATTTATTGGCGGTTCAGGGTAGCCATGCCGCAGGGCTGTCATCGGACTTTGTGGTGTCCGGTAACAGTTGATATGAACTCACCGAGTGGCCAGGGATTAGGTTAATGGGTGACCACGCCTTCCTAGTCGTGCTTACTTGGTCACTATGCGCAGTGTTTTCGGCACAACGAATATGGCGGGAACCTAAATTCCATATATCAGTTTGTCCATCTGTTATGCCCCCTTGGAAGCTGGTTCTAGCGTTCCTCTTCCCTCGCATCTGGTCTGTGCCTCATTATGCATGCCTTGTGTAGTCGCTTCTCCTCTTCCCCTTTTAGACCGACTTTTATGAAAATTTGAAGCGAAAAATTGAAGAACTGCCTTCAGTTTCCATTCTCATAAACAACGTCGGCACCTCGTACTCCCATCCAGATGCCTTGGCTACATGCGATGATCTGACTCTTGAGAAGCTTCAGAGTATGATTGTCTGCAACGTAACGTCAGTGACCTGCATGACCCGCATTGCCCTACCAAAGATGCTAAACTCGCCACCACCGGATGGCGTTCACCGCTACATTGTCAACATTGCTTCACAATCGGGTTGTTTCCCCACCCCTTATCTTTCTGTGTACGCCGGGACGAAGGCGTTTGTAGTCCACTTTACCGCCTCATTAGCTGGTGAGTTATCGGGTACCTGTGTTAAGGTGCAGACCATTTCTCCCGGCTTTGTGGCGACAGCCATGGCAGGTCTCAAGCGTCCCACTTTCTTTGCACCTGGTGCTCCCACTTTTGCGGCGTCAGCTCTGTCTATGTTGGGTGTAGCAAGCGAGACCTGTGGCTACTTTGCCCATGAGCTGTTCCTAACATTCGTTCTTGCCCTCCCCAGCTGGCTACGCTCTGTCACGTTTGCGCGACATATGCTGAAGATTCGAGACAGATACTATAAACGTCAAAAGTCGAAGAATCAATAAAACGCAACAACCGTTTCTTGCCTTCGACTACTCTCTTAGCTGTGTATACTTGCTGCTGCACATTTTTCTCGCTTGCACTGTTGATTCCATCTGTTTACCGCTTCTGATTCTTCCTTACACGGCTTGCTGTAATGTGTCCCTTCTGTGTAACTATGCGTTTAACTTTCTCAATAAATGTAGACTTTATCCTTCCGTAACCTTTTTATCGAGACCATTATGGTCATCAAAGTTATTCGAAAATTGGTGTCAAGGCGTTTTCTTTACGGATATAGGTACGAAGCTAGATAGCAAGCAAGACCCTCTAGTAGCGCCCAGTCGTCTTGTCGCAGAACAAGACGGAGACCCCAGGAAACGTATATTTATGCGCCCGCCAAGCTGGTATCTACCCGACGTCTATTCTTCAACGTCAAATGGCGGAATGGTCTGCAAAGAAGGGTGGCCACCGGACAAGCAGACTGGCGGATAGGTAATCGCGAACTGGCAGCGTGGCTGCTACCAATGCGCGTATGTCTGGTACATTTTGCCGCAAAAGTCGGCAAAGAAGAGTTTTACAGATAAAAAGTCAGGAAGGTGAGATTACTAGGACAGTCTCCTCTGCGGCAGAAGTTGTACAATCGACTGAGAGGCCGGCGACAGCAAGTGTTCTATCACGCTTCAAAGTAGCCATTGTTGTTGTTGTGTCAGTGCGAGGCGTGGGTGTGCATCCGAGCCACGCGCGGCTGCGGTCAATCATTGTAGACCAAAATACCGTCGCCAAACTGAGAAGCGGCGCAAGCAGACAACTGGCAGGGAGGTTCGGCCGCCATCTCTGCACGACGATCAAACTGCCGCATCCGCATTAACCAGTAAAATACTGCAAATCCGGCGGAACACTGAAATGGCAATGAGAAGCCGTCACTCACCGGACCCTCTTGCACTGACTGCTAACTGGTACTTTGAGTTTTCGAGTATGGAATAACCTTTGCGAGCGGACTCGGAAGGGTCTGCTGGTTGCCGAAGATCTGAGTAACCAAATTGATTATTCTCATTAAGACCTGGGTGGAGAAGCAATGAGTTAGCACCAAGGCCGAAGGTTGGCGGTGCGTTTCATCGTTTCATCGAGTCGCCAAATCTGTGCTTTCGTCTTTCTCAGAGTGTACCTGTTACCAAGCGGAGCGATTTAGGGGATTCACCAGCATCCGCGTTTTACCAAATCTTTGGGCCTCAAATCCGTCCACATTTCTGGCTAAAGCCTGTGAGAGAAGGTTACTGTATTCTGGATTTATTTCTACTGAGCATTTAGCTGGCATATAGGCGTGATTTAACCGTGTTTTAACGATTAAATGCCCTGCTCTCATCCTCATGCCAAAGCATGTAACGTAGTATGCAGTCTTGTTCAACCACTTGAAGGCGCCGACAGGGAGTGACGCTGTGCCACCATTGCCGCTGTCTCAGCTGGTTGACGAATTCGTTACCATCGCAGATTTATCGAAAGTCTCCGGTGCGCCACTGCTGTGATAAGTAAAAGAGCATGCTATAAGTAGAACATTTAGTGGAAGTAGTGTGCGATCAATCCAATGGTCTGTGGTGGACACATAGTAAAACTACCTGATTGTAGAGATGACATGATGTGGGCGTTGGACTTTGCACAGGCAGTCTGTTGAGAGTGCCTTTCGAAAGTATCTGAACTCTCTTGACTGAGCTCTTGCCACAGGAGATCGGGCATATCAAGGGCACATTCATAAGTCAATAAGAAGAAACGAGTGTTATCAAACAAAATGTTCTGTGCGTCTTTTGTGAAGCGAGGCATATAGATTCTACCGCGTGGGCAGTAGCGGGGGGCAACTCGGTAATATGCTCACCGGCGATGGCCTTTGTGAGGGTTCTGACGAAATTGACGATGTAGGCGTTTGCAGAGACATTAAGTCGAGTTTTTTTGTTATTTGGGTCCAAAGATGTCGATGGGTGCGCTGAATGTCCGTTGACAACAGGGACTTGAAACTTGCGAGCCGCTTTTTGACTTTGGCAACGGCTATCCGACTGACTTCGTGGATTGTCGGTTCAGTCTTCACTGTCCCTCTACAGACCACTCGATCCTGGACAAGGTTCTCTCAGGTCTCTGGACTCATTTGTAGCTCCTCGAGGGAGGTCTGCAGGGCGTCTTTGTAGCGTTACTTTTGTCCACCCTACCGGCGAGCGCGCATAGTAACATCGCCGTAGAATGGTCATTTGGGTGGGCGCACGTCATCCATCCTCGTGAGGTCTCCCCTCCAGCTCAGTTGAAGTCGTTTCGGCATGACTTGGATGCTGTGGACTCCAATCTTCCCCAGGACCTCCGTGTCCGGTATTCTGCCCTATCATCTCAGCTCTTATATTCGCCGGGAAAGCTGGGGTGGAAATGTTTGAGTTCCCTGGCTTGATTAGCCTAGAAAGTCCATGTCTCTCCCTTGTGCAGGACATCCTCGTTATGACTACTGTCCCTTACATTTTGAGCTCCGTGTTGTGAGGTGATGTTCGAAGTCTGCAGCCAGCCGTAGGCCTAGCTGGTTTTGTAAGTCTGATTTGCAACTTCATCGTCGATTTTGACGTTTTGTGAGAGTGTACTGACTAAATACGCACATTCGTCCACTGCTTCGAGTTGAGTGCCGCTGACACTGATGCAAGGATCTATGCAGCCGGAGTTCGGCGTCGGCCTGTGCGTGACCACCGTTTTATCCGTGCTTATGGTCAGACCGAAGTATGCACAGCCAGCAGCGAAGAGGTCCATGCGCCGTCACATATCCGCTTCTGTCGCGTTGTTGAGCCCGTAGTCATCCTCGAAGGGCAGGTCGTGTACAGTGGTTGTGGAGCGAGGCGTTGGGCCTACACGTGCCACCTACTTAGAACGCAGGGCATGTTCCCGTACTGTCTAGACATCACGCCCCATGCGTGCGGCAGGCGAACGACCAAGGTCACGTACGCGCATTCAGACCTTTGTGATGACTGGCCGCTCTTCGGCCCATGACACTCCTCCATGCCGTATATTCCGTTGTATCTACAAGACTCACCACTTTGACTGTCTTTAGTTCTCGGTAAGCATAACAGAGAAGATGGCTGTCCGTCTTGTAGGCAATGTTGATGCCTGAGAGCTCTTTACGGTAGGCGCCCATCAGCATGGTGAAGTACATGGCACTGGAGAGGGTGGGATGGAGTAAGCAAGCCTGCTTCACCCCATTGGTAACAGCGAATGCTTTTCAGATCGCCCCGTTGTTCGTGACGCGCGCCATCAGCCTGTCATGAAGCTGACATACCGTCATAGCGAATCGTTCAGTCTCCCACGATTCACCGTGTCGAAGGTCTTCGACAGTTTCATGAAGGTGGTGTAAAAGCTGGTCTGCAGTTCTCGACACTTCTCCTACAGTTGGCGGCCGAGGAAGAGTACGTTGGTGGTTCTGTGGTTTCGACAGCAGTCTCAGGGAGAAGTCTTTACTCCAGCTGTGTGTTCAGGTGGTCAAGGGGGAAGTGCGCGAAGATTGCCCGTGCAATATTGAGGAGGGAACTACCTCTGTGATTGTCATAGGGTTGCCGCCTCCCCTTTCACTTATAGAGATTGATTATTGTCGCGTATTTGAAAACCTGAGGGACTTGTCCATTTCGCCATATCTCACGGAAGGGAGGGGATTTTGTCTATCAGTCGAGGGTCGCCGTACTAGTACCTGGTGATTTGCCGCAGGACACCCGGCGTACAGCCAGGATAGTTTTGTGCAACGAGGTAGGACAGTACAGGTTAACGTTAGGCGCCACGTGGGAAAGCCGGTCGATGGCTGCGTCGGAGACTATGCACGGCCGATTAGAAACGTGTCAGAAGGTGGAAGAAACCTTTACTGAAGAGAAGACGGTGTTCTGGGCAGGTTGGTAGAAGTATAGGGCGTATATCTTCGCAGTAGCCGTTCCCGGAGAACCCCAGCACTCCCTCCTAGGCGGTGGGGTCGGTCACAACGCAGACATTGAGATCACCAAGAACAATCGACGCGTCTACCTTCGGCACAGTCTCCAGGAGGGCTTGCAGGTCTTTGTACAACTTGTTTTTCACCTCGTTAGAGCTGCCTATTTAGAAACGTAGACGCTGAGGACGGTAGCAAATTCGGTTTCCCAGGGTGACAAGCGCAGGGAAATGAGACGGTTGTTGATTTCTTGCGACAGTCGTCCCACGATGTCATTCCGGATGACTAAGGCGACGTCAGCGTTGCGTCGCTTCGTATTTAGGTGTCAGCCCCGCAGAAGAATGTGTAGCTGTTTCCTACCTCCCCCAGCCGACTCTGCTCAGAGAATCGAGTCTCGTTGAAAGCAGCTATTTCCATTTTGTGTCCCGCTAGTTATAAAACTACCTGCGCCCTCCTCGTTAGTTGCTTAGCAAGTTGTCTAAGATTGGGCGTAAAGTTCAGCTGCCAAATGAGCAGGGTAACTCAAGCAGCTCGTACGGTTGGATGGGTGGAAGGAGAGGGGAGATTTGGTTTTGTATTGTGTTTTGACCACGAGTTTTGCGTCTACAAACCACGGCCAGCTTGTAAACTGCGTGACTATTCAGCCCATCCCTGTGCGTGAGGGAGACTAGTGCTGTCCCTAAATAGGACGACTGAAGCATCCCAAGCGTCTGTCCAATTCCAATATGGATCATACCCCTGTTTAATGGGAGAACAACCCGAATTAACTTGGGCGGCCTACGGGATTGGATGTCGCCGTTGGACATTTTGAAGTGAAAGGTGGGAGGGGAGAGTGGGAGGGGTAGCAGGGTGACCGAGTGTAGGGGGAAAACACGGCACCAGATACCCTCATCGGGTTTAACCCGGTGGCCGAGGAGGTGACCGGGGTAAGGCTATTAGGCACAACCTAGCCTTGGAGAGCCACAGGTCAGTGTTGGGTGCCAGCTAAGGGCCATGCGAAGTGACCACCACCTGAACAAGTTACATGGTGGACGAGTAGTGAGTATCTCCGCCTGACACCTCATCCTGCCTACCCACCCGCACACCTGAGCTACGTATGAACCTACTCAACAACGCGCACATACACGCCACCACTGTAATACTGGGCCTCTCCCCCTCTCCCTTTTGCAACAAATATGCGGTCCACTTTGCAGTCGCGGACATGGCGCATGGAACGTTGCATGTAAGAACATGCACCTACCACCTGTGTGGAGTGAGGACCGGGCAAGCATAGACGAACTGTCTGGACTTGTCAATCATTGTACTCAGTCTCACCACTAGTTGTCTGACAGGCTCGGGCAGTCGACTGGCGTGCGGCCGACACTGCGACCTCCGTCCCTCACTGCACTTACTTGATTCTCTCGCCACACATCAGGATTTCCGTGTCAGAAATGGCCTCACATAGTCTGTCTGGGCACTTACATATATCTTTTAGAACCTTGCAAAGTGAGCGTTAAGAGTTGACATTATTGCAACTATTAGTATTACCGCTGCCGCTAATACTACATCGGCGCTGCTGCGACTGCAAAAACATCTCTACCATAACCACCACTTCCATTGCTAATTATAATTCGGTTAGGACTACTATCAGAGCTGGCAATACTACTTAGTCCACCATAGAACATTACCGACAGTATCGTCGCGCTGACACTGATACTCCTACCGATTTTACTGTTGATTTTTGCATAACCAGCATCACTGCTGCCACCACTACTTTTGTTGCTGACAAGCTTGCCAACATTACTACTGCCTTAGAGCGTATATCAGTAAGGTGGTTTGGCAGTACTCGCTCAGTGCAGCCGCCAGTCGGTCATGTGGCAGAAGACCACCGGGTAAGATGTGGTTATGTAGCTCCACCTGATGGGCAAAATACTGTTGGCGTTGGTGTTAGGGGTTAGGGTTAGTGGTTAGCATCGGGAGTTATGGTTAGGGGGTTAGTGTTGGGGTTAGGGTTATGGGTCAAGGCCAGGGGTAGGGTTGGGGTTAAGGGAACTATTTCTCAACCACTCAAAGTACAACCGCGCATTCCCGATAGCTTTTCTTTTATTTACGACTGCTTGACCTCGTCGATTGTGCGGTTCCCGGCTCCACCTGTAAAAACCCCTATTACCACCGGTTCCGTATTACAGGTGGCTGGGGTTTGTTTACTTCAGGTGGGGCTATATAACTACATCTGACCGACCACTGCTCATTGTTTAACCTCCTGTCATTGACTGTGGGTAGAATTAAACCGCTGACGCCTGTTTGCAGAGATGACACGGTAATTCGGAAGCCGGAGTACGTGGAGGACATCTGGCAAGAGTCTGTCCCGAAAGCAAGTATATAAAAAGAGCATTTCTTGCCCAACCGGAAGAAACAATGGGCATTGAACAAAACCCTATAGTTGTTTTTAAAACAAGGTTTCTAGCTTCTACGGGATAATCTTTCGACATCCCTGCGGATTAATCACTCGCGTATCGGTAAGTTTTACTAACGAGAAAAGAGCTACCCAAATGACCATTTCTGGCCAATTTGCCATCATCAGACGTAGTATCGCAAATCCACTCTGTCGTGACCCTGCAGAATTTTACTTGCCCAGACCGTGCATTACAGGATACTGACGATCTCAGCGTGTTGTGATTGTGCACAAAAGCAGCTGTGGAAATGCAACACAGCCATTGAAAGTCGTCCTCGCGCGTAAGAGACACAGGGTGGCATTATTTCTTGGAAGGGATAAACAACCACTGCACACCTTCCGCAGCGTCGGATATTAATGTCGATAAAGCTATCAGCAGCAGTTGCAAGAAAGCGTGGGGAACAACAGAGGCCCTAAACACATTCTTTTGGTCCGCCGTACATAGAAACCAGGCCCTGCTGTAAATGCTCCCACGGATGCTATGTATGAGGATAAGTTATCCGGCGGCGGAAATCTTCCTCGGTGGTACTGTGAAATTAAAAGCGACCTTAGAAAGGGCGTTCACGACTCATGTTTCGGGATATATCCACCCACTGCGGTTTGGGACTCAGTCTCGAGCCCCTGCCCGCAGACACCAACAAAACTGCCAATAGTGGCGCAGGATGAAGTCCTGACAAGTCAGCATGTCCCGCAAACTGATCAATAAACGTCCTTTCAATGGTAGTTACTATTTCGGACCGCAACTGACATCACAACGAACTTGTGGCTCAATGATGGAGCTTTGGACTTAGAAAAAGTCCAGTGTTCGAAGAACCCAGGTCCAAATATCAGGTCAGCCAGATCCGAAGCTGGATATGACCGACTGATGGCTGCCAGTGAACCAGAAATGGCCATCCCAGTGTCCTTCCAATTTCACTCAAAAACTCCGACACTCCCAAACTGCCTGCTTATCAGTCGCACTCTGCCGTCAGAACTCCATTCCAGACACAGCGCTGTTGTTGTCCACCGCACGACACTCCCCTGATTTATCTTGCTGGTATTCAGGATCCCTGGCCCGCAAGTGCATCCCCCTTGCGTGCAACATTTGTTCACACTCTTCCTGTTTTCTGTTTCTGTATAACTTGTCTACTTTCCCATCACTGGTACAACTTGTGCAGTTCGTGGCCTAACTCATGAAAAGTGTCGAAATTTGCGAATGATTGATAATCACTCGTAAACCGGCACCAATGTGTCGACCCAGTGTCTATCTAACTAAATAACAATTTTGAGGGATTCGAAAGACAATTTGGCAAGCATACGTAAGCCTTCGATAAATTCTCATCAGGCCTATACATTTATATTGCTATCGAAGTGATTAAAAAAAATACCCCTGACATTGACGGCAATTTTGTTTTTCACCTCATCCACCCAGACCCTCCCCCAAACCCCAGCTACAGAAAAACTTCTGCTTGTCTTCATTTTCTTTTTAATCACTTTGATTGCAATATAAATGCATAGGCCTGATGAGAATTTATTGAAAGCTTACGCAAGCTCGCCAAATGGTCTTTTGAATTCTTCAATGGGAATTTTCTCAACCCGAAAACAATTTTGAAGGAATTAAAAAACATAAAAGATTTGTTAAAGGAAACGTTACGTTGTTTAAAAATACTAATTTTTTCAGAAATTCGGAAAATCCCTGAGACGTCAAAAATGGTTGAGATCCCGTAAACGTCTATTCATATATGTAGAAAGCCCGTCTGTGCAAAACACTAAGTAAATATGACAGCACAAACAGAACAACCATTAAAAATAACCTTTTAATGAGTTTTTCATTTAAAAATCCTTTAAGAATTAGCGTAATTTCAGGTATGGGGCTTTGCCAACAGCCTACATTCTGAGTATAAGCTTCAAAACGGTTTTCCGTGGTACTTACGATTTCGAACTGACTGGGATGCGGCTCGGTACGGCAAACAGGATCTTGTTTGACTTCGACGATAAGGACTTCATAGGAACAAAAGTTTTCGCAGTCGTACATGTTTCCAGGCTGGTCGGTAACTAAAAAATTTTAATAGAATTGACAGATGTAGTCGTAAACATACCATTTTGTGTGTATAAATTGGCTTTATTCCGTGAAATTAATGTGCACTTAAATGTGCTCTGCTTTACGTGGAGTTTTTAGAGCGGCCTGAAATATCGTTGAATAATTCATGATTTTCAGTGGTTTCGGTCGGTTTCCCACAAAGACAGATTTTATATTATGCGTTTGTTAAAACGTTTAAAATAAGCTGTTCGTGTGGATAAGGTTATAAGCAGGCTTAAATATTGCATGTAGCGAAATCACGAAAAGATATCACATTGGACGTTGATGGTAACACACACGGCGCAACTTGGCGCACTGAGCTAAACAGGGTAGTGGGACACGGATCATTTTCATCAAGCAAGGAGGAAGAAGAGATGAACAGACCTTAATTGCATATTAGGAAAAAGGAAAACAGTATATAAGAAAATTCTAAACGGTACACAGAGGGATGTGTTAAAACGAAGGGACGATCCGGCTGGATGGGAAAGTAAAGCCAAAATGTCCCCTAGTGTTGTGGGCCACTTCGGCGGAGGGTCGTGGGAAGTGCCGGCTTAGGGAGAGTGTTGGGATGAGTTGCGGGGAGGGGGGTCGGCGGTAGGGAGGGAAGGGCATCGGCTGTTTTAGCCGACACGGGGTTACACCATCTCCATCCTGGATCCGCGCCAAAAGTGTTCTCTGCAGTCAAACAACCAAGTCGGGTTCGTCGTGCGTTACATAGCCTCCCTGAGATGCAGCACTGTCCTCAGTGCTGCTGGAGTTGGTTTTCAGAAGCGTGAAGGTGTGCGCTTCAGTGGTGCCCTGATTGTTCAGACGCGATTCAAGTCTCAGATATCGTTTAGGTCTCATGGTTATGATTAGTGAACCAGTACCAAGTGACTCGCGCACACTCGCCGCACCCACCATAACTGTCCACATTACATTCGCAAATCCAATCCCCACACGGGCATATTTGGCCACATGCGCATCCACGTCAGTTGAATTCACCGCAATGCCGACATGCCAAATCCACTGTGCAAGTCAAACAATCCTCCAATTTCGAGCGCCAACTACTTCTTCTCCACCAGCGTCGCCACCGTCGTCGTCGTCGTCGTCGTCGTCGTCATCATCATCATCATCATCATCATCATCATCCTCATCATCCTCCTCATCATCCTCCTCCTCCTCCTCATCATCATCATCATCACCAACTCATGCCACCCATACCGCTACCACATATCTACACCAATCATCTGACTGATCGGTTACTTAGGAATCTATCGCACCGAGACTGACGAACCAGTGCCAAGAACACCAACAATATCACCAGCACTGTTAGCACATTCCTGGACAGAGCGTCAGTCACCTCACTCTATGATTTGCCAATGTGGCAGATATCTGAAGTGGACTGGGAGGTATAGTCCAGTTGATTTACTCCATGGACTTTGAGTCTGTCAGGGCGCAACTTGAGAGCGAAGGAAAAGGACTTGTGATGCATGAATATGGTGAAGTCTCTGTCCTCAAGGGAGTACCAGAAATGCTTTATGGTCAGGCAAACAGTCAGAAACGCCCGCTATAGCACGATTTGGCAGGTGATCACATTCCAGAGAAGAAAGCTAGGGGTTGGATCTTGCCTGCAA
>CACRXP010000502.1:442423-453829 GCA_902702965.1 Spirometra erinaceieuropaei
GGAGGCTGGTGTATGCCAGGGCAGTCTTCACCTTGCAAAAGCATCAAGAGTGATTACAGAGTGCGTGGGCGAACCTTTGGAACCGAAGGGGAAGTTCGTTAGCGTCAGAATGATGTGAACGCAGTTCGGGAGAACCAGGCATGAAAGTGCACCACGTCAAGAAGACGCTGCAGTTGATGCTCGGAAGTTTGAAAGGTGGGGATGGGAGGAGGTTGCGAGAATTCCCAGATGTCCACGACCTTCGAAGGGAGGAGGTGGATGTCGGATGAGCAGACATTGTGTTCGAGAGACCCGGAGGAGGGAATAATGAAGACACGCTTGGACGGACTGAGAACAGGGCGAAATCGTTGAAGACGGTTAAGCACCGGGACAGGATGCTCCATGTGCTCTGTGGCAGAAATGCTAGCCACAAACAGGTCGTCAGTATGGTCGTAGACAACGGGGAGGTCGAGAACCGTTCTGTCTGCTTTTATCTGGAGCGTAAGGGTGCGTCTCGTAGGGGGTATGCTTCCGGCCTGCTATATGCTGCAGCGGCGGTAGTATCGCATTTAATAGTCAGGATTTGTGAAGCACTTTGGTGTTTTGCGGTAATATAAAAGTGGTATGAACATGGAAATATAAAGTTTTGGCGCATGTGGCCAATATTCTGTAGAGGACAAAGCGACTCCTTGAAGAGAATCATAATGTTTATAGAAAACATGCATAAAGTACTCTTTTTATACTCATTTTGTAGCAAGTTACGTCTTCTTCAAATGTGGTACTCACGAAGGTACCAATCAAGAGATGGCACCCAAAAAATCCGTTACCTAGAAATAATACCTTTAACAGTGGACTCAAACGCCTTCAGGCTATATTAGCGGTTGCAGGCCTACTTTCACGTACTACTTGGACTTTCCCCGACGGCCTAACATGGGCTGGCCGAACGAACATCGCAGGAGGTTACATGGACGATGGTCGCTGTTACCCAACCTTTCCCATCGTTACACATGTACATCTGAATGTACGGCATACATAAGCATTATGGCAGTTTATTACAAAACAAAATCACTTTTAAATTGGATAAGTCTGCACAACATGGGACAGGAACAGTTCCCAGGCATCTGTCAAAGGCATGGCAGTCAGGCCAAACCAAAGACGATACTGCACTTCATCTATGTGGGCCCACACAGCTTGAGCACATACAGGGCCTCCCTCGTGGAGTTTCCTTTTCAGTCTACTCCAGTCTGCCTCAATGACCTTGGTGTGCCGTCCGGTGGTAGGGTCCTTTAAGTTCTTTGAGTAGTTAACAGAGAAATGTAGATAACCTTCTGAGGGGAGACGATTGTACGCCTTCCACTCGTCCGTTACCACTATACTGCCTATGGCGACCCATTTTGTAATAACGGAACGGTGAGCGGCCCAACTTCGATCATTCACCAGTTCAAATAAGGCTTACTGTCGGCTAGTATCGTACATCCCGACCAACCACCACCCATAAAACCCCTATTACCACCTGTCCCGTAAGACAGGCTATTTTGGTTAGGCGGATTTTTTGGGTGTCATCTTCCGATTGTTACCCTCACGAATAATGTATATGCCGGTTTTATAAAGTTTTTTTACTACGGGTTTTTATTGCCGTGAAATAGCCATTCATACATCATCGCACCAGTGCGTTTATTGATGTTACTAATAAAGCATACAACCTGGTCCACATCTGTTGGACAATTTAGTGCGTACTATATGAGGTTTTCCAAACAGCATGGAGAAATGTGGGGATTGGAAACCCATAGTCCAAGCATAATGGCAGGTGAGGCAAAAAGCATTCACGTTTTTAAAAACCGAAAGGTACTCTCTCTCATAGCAGATGATTGTAGGCAGACACAATTTACTACCAAATAACTGCAAGAAAGAATACTTTTGTATACGTTTTAAAGAATGTGGTTGCATTTATAAGGGTACCGAAAGTCAACAGGAAAGGTGCGCACTAATTGAGTGCTTGATTTTGACAGAGCGTAGTTTTTGCAGATGGCCGAAATGAAGCCCATTCAAAGGCCTGCATCCTGACGTGAATGAAATTGCTTAGCATTATGTTGCGAAATATTTATTATTACAACGCCACCTAAGTAACCTTCTCGAATCGAAAACATATTTCAGAAATTCGGTTAATATTTTATGAGATAGCACATCCACTCTATGCGTCAGAAGATGTAGATCATAAGCCTAGATGTGGAAAAGTCACAAATGTTGTGACTGGACTAAATTGCGACTTGATTGCTGACAACTTAGATGGCGGCCTGTTTGTACGGCGACTGACGCCTGACGAATCGTTCATGTCCTACATAGACAATTGGAGTATTTCAACAAACATCTGCCTATTTATTGCTTTTTCCCACTTTCCCTCTACATTCCGCTCTCCTGCCATTTTTGATCATAAAAGCCCTAATTGCCACCATTCGCATGTTAAAGGGCACCTTACGTGTTGATTTGCGGAGTGTTTCTAACTCAGACTTCGGATGCATATGCCAAATGGAACTGGAAACTTGAAAGGCTGTGACCAACGGTCCGCTCGGGTTGCTATCGTGGCCGATCAGTGTGACCATTAATAGACTGTGAAATAACGTTGGACGAAGTTGGCCTTGTTCGATGCAAGTTTGCCTGGCTATGCAGACGAGATTGTTAAAGATGAGTGAGAATCGACATAGCTGAGCTACAAAGGTTGCGAATTTCTGTCGACATTGTGTGCAAGCAGCTGTATGGACGTCGTTGTAGCGTAATCGATTGGACAGACACTCGTCGTCTATCCGCTTCAACTCAGGTGTATCTGCCTTGATAGTATGTGGATACTGAGGAGGTCGGTACTTCCCAGGATTCCAGAGTCAGGGATCGCTTCCTCGCGCTTCATCTTCAGCATTTAGCAGAAGCAGCTGTAATGAGAATGGTTGAGTCTACTTGACTGATCTTCATAGACAGTCCATGTCTCCATTCTGTTATGC
The DNA here is from genome assembly GCA_902702965.1 of Spirometra erinaceieuropaei. NCBI lineage: Eukaryota > Metazoa > Platyhelminthes > Cestoda > Diphyllobothriidea > Diphyllobothriidae > Spirometra > Spirometra erinaceieuropaei. The sequence goes on from CACRXP010000502.1 coordinate 445,396, forward strand.
ATACATTACAGAAGACTGCTTGTAAGCAAAACGTTTACTGAGAACGCTAGACAGTACAACTGATGAGTCCTGTAGACGCGGTTTGGTATGCTGCATGGGGAATGCCACAGACTAAAGGTTGTTCGATCAGAATAAAGGTGTTTTGAATGCGCGTACGTGACCTTGATCGTTCTCCTGTTGCGGTCATGTGGCGTGATGTCTAGACAGTACGGGATACATGCACTGCATTCATCCACTCGAAAGTTGACAGCATCGGTAAGTGGAGAAAGAACAATGAAGGTAATAATGGATTGTTAACAAATCTTCTAATGTATTTCGTCGCGAAAACGATGGATGGTTTGCCGATTCGGGTCGATTCTCCCAGGCGGTATTTTCGACCTCGTGCTGCTCTGTAGAGTCTGTTGTTCCTCTGCTCCTAATTTAGCTCTGGCCGGGGTAACACGAGAATATGAAACATACACCTCGGCTGGCGGCGTTGTTTTCTGTGTAGGCAGTAGATATTCGGTCCTGGGGAAGCCAGAATCAGCATCAGGAATTGTTGGCAGTTTCAATTTCCCGAATTCTTCACTTTCTATGTCCGTTCGGCCGAGAACTTGGCCCAGATGTTGGCACACAATTTTCCCTTTTTCTGACGCCAATTCTACTGTTTGTCGTTCTCTTCTTTGAACTGCCGTCCGGACACCTGTTCGCTTCCTGGTCCTGCAGTATGTAAACACTCGTTTGGCATGAAGTCTCGAGACCGGGTATGCACATCATATCGTGATTTCATCTTTGTCTGTTTTTTTCGATGACCCCGTCATGTGTAGAAGGATTAAACAAATCAAGTCGTGTGCGCAAATATTGCTTAAACATCAATTCTGCAGGCGCAGAACCGTTGGCATTTTTTGGTGTTATGCGATAGCTGAGCAAAAAAGCATGACAGTTTCTTGGTTAAGTCCGCTTGCGTTTGTTTGGCTAGTCCGTGTTTTATTGTCTGAACTGCGGCCTCTATTAGGCTATCTGAAGTCGCGTGGTACGGGACAGTTGCTAAATGCCTAATTCCATTTTCACCAGAAATTCTTTGAATTCAGCATTAGTGAAGCCCAAGTCATTGCTTTAATCAACCATTTCAGTTAATCAGGAAGTAGGAAAAGTGGATCGCAACTTGTTGATTGTAGTAGTTGAAAATTGGAGGCTTCCTGTCGGAATCGCCTCAATCCATGTAGCGAGGGTGTCAACCACCACGGAGACGAGATGCTCTTGGAGTGGTCCAAAATAGTCATCTGTACCCTGCTCCGCGACGAGTCGAGCCATAACATGCCGACTTCGTCATGCGGGTGGCGTAGGAACGATGAGTGCTAATAGGCCCTGAGTCACTTATAAACCTTCTGAACTTCTAACATTTTCAATTTTTACGTAACGATATTGGCTTGATGATGAGTTATCGTAAACACACGTTCGTAAAATGGAGTTTTTTATTTTAATTGGATTTATTAGTCTCCTGCATAAATTGTCAGTCGACTTGTCGGTAAAACCTATCATTTTTAACCATAAATCGTCTGTACCCACCACTGTATTTGTCGTTTTATCAGCGGATGTAAATACACTCAATCATAACTTTTCGCCCTATATATCACCACTCCCGTTAAAGTGTACATGTGCATGTAAGCGCTTTTCTCCGGAGAAAATTTGGAAAAATTATCACATTTTTACGATAAAACATCTGAATTGACCGCTGCTATCGCCTATTTATCAGCTGGCAGGAGTATCATATCGGCATAGATTTCACCCTACATATCCTTGTTGTGAAGTATGATTTTTACGCAAGTAGTTTTATTTTGTCACCCGTAAGATTGATAGTTGTCGGTTTTGCTTCAGTAAAGAATATTTCGTTATTAATCGTAGGTTGCATGGGGGACGAATCTGTTATTAGATCTATCAATTCTAGTGCTTTAACAAAATTTTCACCATACACGAACCCATTCTTACGTTCTCAAAAAATGATGAATTTCCATAAACTAGTAATTTCCGGTAGAAGCTATATATTCATTAGCATTTTATTGTTACTAGAAACCATGTTTAAATTATTAGCAGTTATTACTTTAGTAAATCGAAGCTAAACTACAGTATGCCTAGTCTCCTGTTTTACTTTTTCCGGTTTAAAACCTCAGGCGATCCAACGTCTAAATTTGAACAAAACTAAAACACATGTTTTTTGTTTGGAACCCACCATCATTATGAAAGAAGTAGACCTTGATGTACTGGAAAATGTCAATAAATTCATATCCCAATAGGAGTTAGTTTTATCTATTTTCGGCGCCATTTCGAAGGAAAAGTGTAGACACTTTTTTTCAGCAATATAAGACCTTTGTGTCCTTCCTCGACCCTGTGGGTAGTGAGGCCATTGGCAGACAGAACCGAACTTCAAATTTAATTTGAAAAAATGTTTTCAAGAGTAGATGGTCTCTTGATGTCGTATTTTATTTCCTTTATTCTTGTGACTGACGTGTAGGTCTATACACATTTCCGATCTATCTCTTCACCTTTTTTGTACACCTGAACTTTTTTGTACTGTCGTTTGAATGTGCTAAAGTACACACAGTCGGTTTCAGTTTGCGTTAACGCATCTTTCGTGTCCGTCCGTAGCATGCTGTCATTGTTTCATTGATTATGTTTACGCGCCTCAATCCTTTCCAGCCAATTGCGACAGTCAATTTTTATTCCTCGGTCGTATTTCACTGGACGTGAAGTTGCCCGAGCACCAAGCTCGGCTAGCCGACTTTAGCACGGGACTTTCGGGGCTTTACCCAGAGACTTTAAGCCACAATGAATGGTACTTGAGAGACCTTCATTTTTCGTGATTCTGTATAACTAATTACCTTTGCCGTTTTTCTTATACTTTTTGATATCGTTTTTTGTAGAAAACGCAGCGTCTTCAGTTAGAGTTAAGTTTTTCCTGCATCGATTTTCTATTTGTTCAGTTCAGTTCAGTTCAGTTCAGTTCAGTTGTAGTTCCAATCGTCGTTTCTACCAAAAACGTTAAGGTCCAAGAAGATAATAACTTTCATCTAAGAACAAAAATCCGCCCACATTGGGTAAACTACCCCGTTAACAGAAGAAGACATTATTTTCTCTTAGTACGAGCCCTCATATCAATATTTTAGAGGGCATTAGCCTTCTTTGACAGGGACGAAACCCAAATAGAGCTCAAAGTTGCCTCCTCATCAGCAAAGGAAAAGGCCTTTCACGAATTCTACTCATCCAAAATTTGCTTCTGCGTTTGGCTCTCTTTAAGGTGTTAGCCGGCTTTCTTCTGTATTTCCGGTAGCTTAAGTTCACTTAACTCTTCACCTGGACAGATTGATCCTGATCCAAACGAAACTTCCCATTGTTCAACATCTTCAGAAAACTATAATCGCTCCAAAGGGGCTCCCAATTTTACCAAACCACTTGGTCTTAATAGTAACGTTTGACAAACCTTAGAGCCCAAGCCGAACTCCAAGGCACAGAATACTGATTTAGATCAGAAAGTCGAGTCAAGTCCATCTCCCCCCGATGCCAGGCACCTGACCTAATGGTACAATCTAGTAAACCAAATAACATTCCAGGCCAATCTTTGCTTGCTCCTAATCAAAATCCCTAAAAAGTGAAAGGCATTGCGACTAGAAGGCTTGCTAACACATCAACATTAACTATGCAAGCAAACAGTGTGATCAACATTTGTTCCAATCGGAGGGCCTGTTAAACTACTCAAGAAATCCAGCTTAATCATATTATAAGCAATTTTGAGACGGTTTATTCCGTTTTCTGAGACACGTTCCCCTCATGTTACGCTAATCCGGTTTAAAATCCTGTTAATGTGTCTCCTATTTTTTTGACTCCAAGTAATATAATTCTTCCCCGTGGCGCCTACCCAAGTGTTTCTCTACAAAAGTGCTTCTTTGGTTAATAATAACATCCCGACAAATGGTAAAGCACAACAACTTCCCTTTCCGTCACTCATCTCTCCCCTACAGTTTTATATTCCACCACCAGCTCTTCCTTACTTAAACTGGAATGAATTCGAATCGCATCCCAATAATGCGTTCAATGTCGTTTTCTCTGACAGGAGAACAGTGGTGAAAAAAAGTGACCCAGCTGAGAACTCTAGTCTTCGAGCATGATCCAGATGTTCTGTGCGTTAAAGTATCTTCAGCTCACTCTCTAATTTCCTAGAAGGCGCTCACTGTAGACAAGCTTAATCTATACCGACAAGGACATGTTTAAGAACTTGGCGGGGTTTGTCTTCTCTATATCACACGCTCACATGTACATCAGCTCTATGCTCTGAACATTTCCTTTTCCGATAATACCTGTTCGTTACAGTCATCCTCCCGCAGAATAGGAAGCGTTACTTGACTGTGTATATAATTTTCTTTGTCATTCCGACAATGGATGCCATCTATACCAACTGTGGAATAATCGCAGAGACTCCATTTGATGTCAAAATAATCATAGACTATTTTAGCTGGCCAGAAATTGACTGGCATTCGAAAACGTCCCCTCGCAAACTTCAAATGCTTGTGAGTACTACTCCGTTTCCAAACTGGTCTCAACTTGTTTACTTATCGACCAAAAATACAACATTAGATTTAACTTTTACTAATAAGATCGACAATTCATTCATGAATTTTCACAGTGAACTTTCTACAGGTGATCACGCATTAATTCATTGTTGTCCTCGCACTTCACCACCTGTATATAAAGCGATAACGCGTTGCTACCTTGAGTTTTCCAATTTTAACAAGGACTCGGTAAATAATATCACAATCACCTTGGACTGGCCCAACATTTTTAAAGGTATGGTCTAAACGTTTCCCGATTTGTTGCTGTACCTATCACAATCGCTTCTTGGATTCGTCCCACTAAAGATGCTTAAGTCGGATGCTGCCCTTCCCGCTGCTCTTCCCACTGCTCCACATTATGTTGAGAACAGATAAAAAAGTTAAGAAAGCGGCCTAAGAACACATTTATAAACTCGCCATTGCTTCAGTTAAGAATAACTGGAATATCCGGATTAGTTTCAAAAATAAATTTCACTCAATATAGGTGCAGGATTCTTTGGTTCTTAATAATTCAAAACCTTGCAGATATGTAGTTCATGTCTTCCGTCCCGGATCGTCGCCAAGTTTTATCAAGACATTCTTCCTTTTTTAATTGTGGCAACTCTCTCAACAGAAAGGAGTCGGGCAGAACAAAACTGTTTAATTCATTCTTTGTCAATTACTTTGCGTTAGAAGCTGGTCGCATCTCCTCAGTTTCCTCATCATCTGATGCATTTCCCATGGCCATTAATTTTGTTCTCGCAAGTATCCAAAAACAGATTAGCCAAGTTAGTAACTTGCATTGGTTTGGAACAGGCAACAACATGAACTCTCTTTTTAAACAGCGAAAAGACATTGCTCCTCTATTGAGCAAATCGCTCTCTGTCTTTCCTGAGAAAGACTTTCTTCCTGGTTATTGGAAAATTTCAAATACTATTCTGGTATTTAATTCCAGACGTCGGTTTTATTTTCAGACCATTGGGGCGCTCACAAAACGCCCTCTGTCAATAGAATGTTTGAAAAACGATGCTAGGAGAACTACCGATTTTGCACGGTCAATGAAGTTCTTAGCACTTTCCAGCATAACTTTGTGCCTGATCATTTTTAGAACGCGTGCAACATGCATTTTATGAATCTGCTTAATTCTCTTCGTAACAATAATCCGTCGGTGGTCGTCATCTATCCCGACATTAGTAAAGCATCCCATAAAGTGTCACATTGGAGACTTAGTTGGGCTGGAGGCTCTAGGGACTCGTAGCCCTCTTATTGAGTTTATTCAGCCGTATCTATCTAGCTAAAAGCAAAAGGACTTAATGAGGTCCTCATTTTAATAAGAGCCCTATAGTAAGCGATGTCCTCCAAGGTACCACAAAAGGTCCCCCATGTTCTTTATTATTTTAGTATTTCGTCGTCATTTAAACACTCTGGGACTGTTAATTATGCGGATGACCCCAAATGCGTATATTTTTTTTCTAAATCTACGATTAAGCATTACTTGGAAAAAACCTACGCTGGCTTGCTTGCTGTTTTTGGGTGGAGTTCGACATGTTTGGTGAGATTATCTTTGCATAAATGTCGCTAAATATTTTGAACCTGAAAGACTACCAAGCCAGTTATTTCCAAGGGACTCCTGTGAATGAATGTCCAAACATCCAGGAATTAAGCTTGGACTACACCAATAATATAGATAATTCGTCGCACGTCGACAGCATTACGGTCAAGGAAGCCATTATATGTGACTTCGTTTTTTACAGCATCTGTCTTCCTGAAGTTAAATTAAGACTTCGTCGAATGCTTGTCTTTCTGATTCCCGAGTACTGCTACCATTCTTTTGTGTAATGTAAAACAACGGGGGCAGTTTACTAGAGAAATCCCAGATCTGACACATCCGGATAGTTTCTACTTAAGTGGGTGCTAGCTAACCAACCTGAAACTCCTCTGGATTTGCAGATTAGAAGTTGGACTATGTCTCGCTTTCCACATTAACAATAACTCAAAACTTCTTCATATTTCAGCCCTCTCTCCTCTAACTCGCCTCACGCAGTCTTCTTATTTCTTACCTGATCCTACAAACCCCACCTGCGCCACCTATAACCGCTCCCCTCCTTTGCTTCCAGGTACACTCTTCTTTGAAGTAACCTGCAAGTCTATATTAGATATATATCTGCCTTCAAGAATAGACTACGTCTTTATCTTAACACTGACTCCTTTAATTTCGTCATCTTCCCCATCCAGTTCTCTCCGAAACTTTGAAAAAGACAACGGAGCATTAAGTACTCCGCCAAAACTCGCCTTACCCGTTCTCATTGCGCTTTACCTGCGCGATTTTGCTTTTCAGGATCTTTTGGCAGTGTCAAAGTCCCAAGTCATTCTCGATCCTACTGTAGGTGTGCCACCACTTAGCATCTTCAGGGATAACAAAATGACGTTTAGTTCTCACTTGCTGAACTGTCTTTATGGTTTCATCCTACTATCAGTATTAACCTACGCCAGTCCTCTATACCCGTTCGCGAAGTAACATTTTCCCTCTCATATTTTTTAAAAGTGATGTTTCCCTAAATTCTCGCTCACTGTCAATTTCTGGAGCTGATTCCGTGCCTCGTTTGGAGCCCACCATTTCTTTCTATAAGCTTTTAATTTGGAAATTTTCGATGGTTCTATCATATGTAACTTTCGGGAAAGGGCGAATTGCCGGCGGACGTCACCAAATGACCATTTCACATGGCTCAATTTCCAAAGTTCACTGTACATCTGGCTGCTCACACAGACAATTGCTGACCACACTGTCTGTATTCTAACAATTAGTTGAGTGTTAAATTTGTTTGAAGAGTGACTTCTAAGGACAGAAAAACTAAAATGTCATCATATGCTTTGGCGGTGGTAATGAGGACACCACTGTTGGGGTTTTTGCACTTTCCGAGTCAATAGTGCAACTTTGCCCGCGAGTGATTCTGACACCATCATAGACTCGGACATACACGCATTTACTCATGAAATCGGTCCTAGTCCGAGGACAGGGTCCCCACATATTATCATGATAACCAGTCTCCATCCTTCACCTGTGTTTTGTATCTAGCAGCCGACAGATAGGTCGTTTGCACTGTCGGAGATATTTCACTGCGCGCGGACGGCCACGCCGTCTTGTCGTCCAGCATCTGATTCATTCACGGCAGATGTCTTCAGCACCTCGAGTACCTAAAGCTACACTAGCGTATTAGTTTATGAGTGGTGAGAAATACGGCTTCCTGACTCCACTATTTAGGTTGATTCTTTGGAGGCACACTGTGTATTAATGCACGCTGACACATTAAGCAGAGCATGGCTGCCGTTGATTAGTATCTGGTCATAAAAATGAGCACATATTAAGAACGCGTCAACCCGGTGGACAGCACGGTGGACCAGACTGTGCAACTGCATAACACAGAAGCTGTGACACCAACGCCGAGGACATTGGCTACCGCACAATATCGTAGACGGAAGGGGAAGTAAGAGTGAGTCGAATATGACGGATTTGGATGTCACTGCATTTATTGTATATGTATTGTATATGTATATTGAAGGGTTACAGGCAGAGCCCTTGATGACCCTATTTATGTACAGTGCTTTCGCAGATTCATACTCAAAAATAAAATAAAATTGCAGGCATTTAAAATGTGATTGGGTCGCAGTTCAATCGTAATCATAAGGTAGTGCATGGGGTCATTGTAAATTAGTGCGGAATATTGTATATGACAGATTTTACAAAACTGGCTGTGCATAGTCATGCTGTACAAGCCGATTTCTGTCGAAAACTAGACGAGCAAGTTTTCTTTTAAACACACAAGCTGTGTCAGCCGTCACCATCTCGCTTGGAAGCGAGTTCCACGGCCTGA